>SJYG01001410.1:37989-50943 GCA_006410535.1 Litocranius walleri
CGAACCATTAACCTTCATGTCAAAATTCATGCTAACATATCCATTTTTTATGTGTTTTAACTATGGAGTACTCCCTACAGTCATTCTCCTTCAGAGAAACTTCTGGAAAAAAAAACTGATGAAAAAATACCTTTCTATATATTTGCTACATCATTTCCATAGGCTTCTTGTATAAACTCTTGTGTTTTTTGATGCATGTTTAGGACAATCCTCTTCCATTACTTGTTCCATTACTAGGGTTTCTCTTCAGTGTGTGTTCTCAGATGTTTAGTGAGATTACTACTATGACTAAAGGCTTTGCCACATTCTGTACATTTATAAGGTCTCTCTCCAGTATGAATTCGCTGATGCTGAATAAGATGTGAGCACTGAATAAAGGCTTTGCTACATTCTTTACATTTATAAGGTCTCTCCCCAGAATGAATTCGCTGATGTGTAGTAAGAACTGAGCAATGATGAAAGGCTTTGTTACATTCTTTACACTTATAAGGTTTCTCCACAGAATGAATTCGCTGATGTCCAGTAAGATGTGAGGAACAGATAAAGGCTTTGTTACATTCTTTACATTTATAAGGCTTCTCTCCAGTATGAATTCGCTGATGATAGGTTAGTTGTGAGTAACAGATAAAGGCTTTGCTACATTCTGTACATCTATAAGGTTTCTCTCCAGTATGAATTTGCTGGTGATAGGTTAGATGTGAGTAACGCATAAAGGTTTTGCTACATTGTGTGCATTTATAAGGTTTCTCTCCAGTATGAATTCGCAGATGTTGAGTAAGATGTGAGTTGCAAATAAAGGCTTTGCCACATTCTGTACATTTGAAAGGTCTCTCTCCAGTGTGAATTCTCTGATGTTTAGTAAGATGTGAGCGAAAGTTAAATACCTTGCTACATTCTGTACATTTGAAAGGTTTCCTTCCTGTATGAATTTTGTTATGTCTACTTAGAAGGCATGACTTACTAAACACTTTCCCACATATCTTACACTGGTTTTCTTTCTGTGGATTCTGAACAGTGTGCTGTTGAATAAGTTCTGAAGACTGATTAGAAACCTTCCCATATTCAGTACAAATCCTCTCTTCAGTACAAGTACTCTTACCTAGAGAAAAACCTGACATTTGATCAAAGGTATTTCTACATTTATTACTTTTAGAAGCCTTGTTTGAAGATTTGGGTCCCTGATGTTTCATAAGGTTTGCATCTTCTTCAACTGTATAACCAGTTTCATTGCCTGAATACCTTCTGACTCCACCATAAATATTCTTGTAATTATTGGAATTGGAGCTCTTATTTAAGGTGTGACTCATTTTATTACACATGGAAAGTTGTTGTGTATTAACCATATCACAATATATATTGAACAATAATGGTTGGACTGTGTCTGTTCCATTATCATCACCATGATACATCTTAGAATGCAGAGAAAATATCTGTTGGGGGAAGACAAATGACCCCCTACTCATGGATCCCTCAAATTGATTAGATTGTGAGGTTGCCCACTCATTGTTAAATTGTAGGTGTTCAGACATGCTTGAATGTATGCTTACTCGAAGCTTACGTTCAGAATTGTCTGAATGAGTAGCTGCAGTAGAGAACAGATTACCTTTCAGATTTTCCACATTTCCTTTCAGAGAACATGTATGTTTCAAAAGAGGATGGAAATCTTTTCTTAAACACTTACACTTCTCAGTAGATGTTGAAGACTGCAGTTGGTGTTTTTCCCAATTTGACTCCTGTTGTTCTTTTCCTTTTCCAGTAATGTTGGCATTATGAGTAACTGTTTCCATTTCTTTATGTCCATATAAACATCCTCTCTGTCTTCCATTTACCGTTGTATATTCCCAGTCTTTCAGAAATGTTTGATCTATTCCTAGGTTTGCTTTGGGGAATATATCTTCTAATGCTACATTCTTCGACATCAAATCCTGGGTGTCTTGTGGAGACATAGCTGAAAGATACCAAATAACAAGTAACTTTCCCTGCTATTCTCAGTGAATATCTTTAAAGATTTAGAAAAAATCGATGACCATTAGCTAGTTTAAAAGTAAAACAGAGACGGAAGGATCAAGATGCCAGAGGCTTAGGCAGATGTGAAGCTCATCTCTCTCTCCACAAATAAATGAGAAATGAAACAATTCTCACAGAGCCCAGATGAACACTAGTAGAGGCCCTTGGAAATCTGAAAGGACAAGAAAGATTTCTGCTGAGCCAGGTAGGACAAAAGAAAGAAGGAAAAGGAAGAAGAGAGGAAGTGGGTTCAGGCCTACAACCCTGCGGGGAGATGAAAGTGAGGAGAGGCCTCCATATCCGAGGAAGCCCCTCACTGGGGGAGCACAGTTTGGACAGAAGGAGAGCCTCATTCTCTGTGAGAAGAGAAACCAGCAACCAGTGTGTGGCAGCAGGACAGAGGGAGAGCTGCACACAGGGTACTGACCCCAGTCCTGCCCACCCGGCCTCAGAGGCATGCCCTCCAATGAAGAAAAGAGCTGTGTGCTGAAATGTGGGGTTTGGAGAGCAGACCCAGGCAGCAGACTGTCATTGGTGATGAGGAAACATGCTGAAGGGATGGGAGTAAGGGAGGAGCTCTGCAAACGGGATGCTTGTGGTGGAAGCCTAAACCACAAGAGAGCAGAGTGCCATTGGTGAATGATGCCCAGAGAAGAAGCCCACTGCATCCCTTGTCCCTTGTGCCTGGCCCTGCTTGACAGGGACTACGAAGAACTACACCCACATAGGTCTTTTGAGCCCCAAGTCATGGTCTCCCCCATCGACCTCCTCCACAATCAGCAGACTCCTGTCCTCTGGGGCAGCCTCAGGAACAGACACCTGTGAGTTGGCCATAGGCACAGATGGAGCTGAAAGCACAGGTGAAACCCAGGGAAAAGAAGAAAAGCTGAAACCTCTCCTTGAAGCAAACAAGCCAAGGTCTACACCCACAACTGGCTTTGTAACCTCAGCCCCTACAGAGCGTCTGAATCAAATACCAGGGCTCTTTCATTCATGGCAGGAATAGCTTTAGCAGCTGTAGACTTTGTGGGCTCCTACACAAGGGGGATGGGCTGGGACAGAGCCTGAGCTGCCCCATAGAACAACAGCAGGTCCAGCTCCATGCTGAGTAAAATCCCAGGACTTGACTTCACTGAATCTATGCTGGTGACTTTGTGAAAACAACAGCTGAGAGACACCAGTGTCATGTGCCATCACTCCCATGGTTAAGGTGAGCCAAGAGCAGTGCCAACACTACATAACATGAGAACTTGCAGAACGCATGAGAGGGGACACCAGAGCACACCCTGAGGTGAACATCCCCAAGAAGTAGTACTCAGTGACTTCTCTCCCAGTGGGTGTGCTCCAATCCCATCTGCCTCGCACCACAGATAAGAATCACAGTGAAGACTCAGATCTGGGGGCTCTATTCCACCACGCAGGGAGCAGGCCCCACCAGAGAGAGGGCAGTAACAACCACAGAACAAGGGGGAGACAGCCCTGAATATCCCCAGAAGGCTGTGGTCACAGTTAACAGCAATCAAAGCACAGATCAAGAGAGGATAAGGGCACAGACCTCTGGACCAACCTCACCCACCAAGGTGCAGACAGGAAGGAAGGAAGACTAACTACATTCCTGCACCCTTCAAAACAGAGACCACAAAGAGAAGGCTGGACAAAATGAGATGGCAAAGAAATAGGTTATGGGGAAGAAACAAGATAAAAAACTCCAAGGACCACTGAATTAAGAGGTGATAGGCAATCTAGTGATTACTTCTTGCTTTTAGTCATCTTAAGTGGAGACACCAAACACTTTCACATATCTTGGATGCCTAGTATTTCTTAAATTCACTTCTTGCCACACATGTTTCTGAGAAGGGTCTATTAGATGTTTCAATTTAAAAATCATAGATGATAGTGACAGAGAACTAAGCAGAAACTGAGGAGACAGAAGGCACTGTCTGAGAAAGTGGAATACAAATAAGAGAAACTTAACAAAGTACTAGTTTTAAGAAATCAAATAAAAAGAGAGACTTTCAAACTAATGAACTCCGGGAGTTGGTGATGGACAGGGAGGCCTGGTGTGCTGTGATTCATGGGGTTGCAGAGTCAGACACGACTGAGCGACTGAACTGAACTGAACTGGCAAGAATACATGGAAAAAGTATACAAAAAAGAACTTAATGACTGAGATAACCACGATGGTGTGGTCACTCTCCTAGTAACAGACATCCTGGCATCCAAAGTCGAGTCGGCGTTAGAAAGCATGAAGACCAACAAGCTAGCGCAGGTGATGGAACCAGCTGAGCTGTTTCAAGTCCTAAAGGATGATAATGCCAGAGCTCTGCACTCGATGAGCCAGCAAATTTGGAAAACTCAGCAGTGACCACAGGACCGGAAAACGTCAGTTCTTCTAATCACAAAGAAAGGCAATGCCAAAGAACAGTCAAACCACTACACAATTTCCCTTGTTTCAAACAATAGAAAGGCTCAAAATTCTCCAAGCGAGGCTTTACCAGTACGTGAACCGAGAGCTTCCAGCTGCTCAAGCTGGATTTAGACACGGCAGGGGAATGAGAGATCAAATTGCCAACATCCCTTGGATAATTGAATAAGCAAGAGAGTTCTGGAAAAACAACTACATCTGCTTTATGGACTACACCACACTCTTTGATTGTGTGGATCACAAGAAACTGTGGAAAATGCTTAAAGACATGGGAACACCAGACTACCTTACCTGCATCCTCAGAAATCTGTATGCATGTCAAGAAGCGACAGTGAGTACTGGACATGTGACAATGGACTGATTCCAAATTGGGAAAGGAGTACATCAAGGCTATATATTGTCACCCTGCTTATTTAACTTATATGCAGAGTACATCATGTGACATACCAGGTTGGATGAAGCACAAATTGGAATCAAGATTTCACCGAGAAATATCCATAATTTCAGATATACAGATGACACCACCCTTATAGCAGAAAGTGAATGAAATGTTGCTGAATCACGCAAAGATGCTGGGATTCTTGTTCTGGAGGAGAAGAATTCAATTCGGGGCCAGAGACGATGCTCGATTGCTCAGAGCTTTTTTGGAATAAAGTTTTATTAAAGTATAAAGGAGATAGAGAAGCTTCTAGACATCAGAAAGGGGTAGACATCAGAAGGGGGTAGAAAGAGTACCCCCATGCTACTGTTAGCAATGGAGTTATATACTCTCCAATGAATCCAAAGAATGTCTGGAGGTTGTAATGATCTCACCAGACCTACTCCCATAATTTACATTTTAAGATAACAGGATTAGCTAGAAAGTTTAGTCCAGAGACTGTCTTAGGCAGGATACATTATTGTTACATCATCCTTGTAAAGACCAGACCTACTCCCATAATTTACAGGTTAAGATAACAGGATTATCCAGAAGGTTCAAACCAGGGACTGTCCTCAGGCAGGATGCATAATCCTAAGGAAAGTACAAGGAAAAAAAGTTTGTCCCTTTTTCCTCCTTGAGAATTCGGACCCCTCTCTCCTTGGGGATCCCTAGACTTCTTATCAACCTGCCTAGGAAATGACTCTCTCACAAAGTGCAGCTGAGGAGTCTCTTGATGAAACTGAAAGAAGACGGTGAAAAAGCTGGCTTCAAACTCAGCCATCAAAAAGCAAAGATCATGGCACCGGTCAGATCGTTTCATGACAAACAGCGGAAGAAACAGTGGAAACAGTGAGAGACTTTAATTTTGGGGGTTCCAAAATCACTGCAGATGGTGACTACAGACATGAAAGTAAAAGACCCTTGCTCCTTGGAAGAAAAGCAACGTTACTTTGCTGACAAAGGTCCGTCTACTCTTGGACCATGAAGATGGCTGAGTGCAAAAGAATTGATGTTTTTGAACTGTGGTGTTGGAGAAGACTCTTGAGAGTCCCATGGACTGCAAGAAGATCACACCACTCCATCCTAAAGGAAATCAGTCCTCAATATTCATTGGAAGAACATGCTGAAGCTGAAGATCCGATACTTTGACCACCTGAAGCGAAGAACAGACTCACTGAAAAAGACCCTGATGCTGGGAAAAACTGGAGATGAGAGGAGAAGGGGAGACAGAGGATGAGATGCTTGCATGGCATCACTAACTCGATGGATATGAGTTTGAGGAAGCTCTGGGAGTTGCTGATGGACAGGGAAGCCCGGCTTGCTGGAGACCATGGACCGCAGAGCCAGACTCGAGTGAGCAACTGAACTGAACTGAGTAATATGTATAATTGATTCTCTTTGCTGTATAGTAGAACAGCTATATTCCAATTAGAACTTTAAATAAAGATTTCTTTATATAATCTAAAAATTGTCAGTTTGAATCAACCATTAATAATATAGTGGAAAACGTGTTAACATTTCATGTCAATTTATTTTAAAATTCTTTGAAGTAATAGAACATAATAAAGTATTTTAGCATGTTAGAATTGGGGCAAATATACTAGATATTTAATATGAGATCATATAAGGCAAAGAAACTTTGAAGTTAACCTGAGTTGTGCATTCCTTCATTTTCATGAGGTTTTGCTTTCTGCAGTGAAAAATTACTTCAATGTGAAATTTATTTACCAGCTGAGCTGTTTCAAGTCCTAAAGGATGATAATGCCCGAGCTCTGCACTCGATGAGCCAGCAAATTTGGAAAACTGAGCAGTGACCACAGGACCGGAAAACGTCAGTTCTCCTTCTAATCACAAAGAAAGGCAATGCCAAAGAACAGTCAAACCACTACACAATTTCCCTTGTTTCAAACAATAGAAAGGCTCAAAATTCTCCAAGCGAGGCTTTACCAGTACGTGAACCGAGAGCTTCCAGCTGCTCAAGCTGGATTTAGACACGGCAGGGGAATGAGAGATCAAATTGCCAACATCCCTTGGATAATTGAATAAGCAAGAGAGTTCTGGAAAAACAACTACATCTGCTTTATGGACTACACCACACTCTTTGATTGTGTGGATCACAAGAAACTGTGGAAAATGCTTAAAGACATGGGAACACCAGACTACCTTACCTGCATCCTCAGAAATCTGTATGCATGTCAAGAAGCGACAGTGAGTACTGGACATGTGACAATGGACTGATTCCAAATTGGGAAAGGAGTACATCAAGGCTATATATTGTCACCCTGCTTATTTAACTTATATGCAGAGTACATCATGTGACATACCAGGTTGGATGAAGCACAAATTGGAATCAAGATTTCACCGAGAAATATCCATAATTTCAGATATACAGATGACACCACCCTTATAGCAGAAAGTGAATGAAATGTTGCTGAATCACGCAAAGATGCTGGGATTCTTGTTCTGGAGGAGAAGAATTCAATTTGGGGCCAGAGACGATGCTCGATTGCTCAGAGCTTTTTTGTAATAAAGTTTTATTAAAGTATAAAGGAGATAGAGAAGCTTCTAGACATCAGAAAGGGGTAGACATCAGAAGGGGGTAGAAAGAGTACCCCCATGCTACTGTTAGCAATGGAGTTATATACTCTCCAATGAATCCAAAGAATGTCTGGAGGTTGTAATGATCTCACCAGACCTACTCCCATAATTTACATTTTAAGATAACAGGATTAGCTAGAAAGTTTAGTCCAGAGACTGTCTTAGGCAGGATACATTATTGTTACATCATCCTTGTAAAGACCAGACCTACTCCCATAATTTACAGGTTAAGATAACAGGATTATCCAGAAGGTTCAAACCAGAGACTGTCCTCAGGCAGGATGCATAATCCTAAGGAAAGTACAAGGAATAAAAGTTTGTCCCTTTTTCCTCCTTGAGAATTCGGACCCCTCTCTCCTTGGGGATCCCTAGACTTCTTATCAACCTGCCTAGGAAATGACTCTCTCACAAAGTGCAGCTGAGGAGTCTCTTGATGAAACTGAAAGAAGAGGGTGAAAAAGCTGGCTTCAAACTCAGCCATCAAAAAGCAAAGATCATGGCACCGGTCAGATCGTTTCATGACAAACAGCGGAAGAAACAGTGGAAACAGTGAGAGACTTTAATTTTGGGGGTTCCAAAATCACTGCAGATGGTGACTACAGTCATGAAAGTAAAAGACCTTTGCTCCTTGGAAGAAAAGCAACGTTACTTTGCTGACAAAGGTCCGTCTACTCTTGGACCATGAAGATGGCTGAATGCAAAAGAATTGATGTTTTTGAACTGTGGTGTTGGAGAAGACTCTTGAGAGTCCCATGGACTGCAAGAAGATCACACCACTCCATCCTAAAGGAAATCAGTTCTCAGTATTCATTGGAAGAACATGCTGAAGCTGAAGATCCGATACTTTGACCACCTGAAGCGAAGAACAGACTCACTGAAAAAGACCCTGATGCTGGGAAAAACTGGAGATGAGAGAAGGGGAGACAGGATGAGATGCTTGCATGGCATCACTAACTCGATGGACATGAGTTTGAGGAAGCTCTGGGAGTTGCTGATGGACAGGGAAGCCTGGCTTGCTGGAGACCATGGACCGCAGAGCCAGACTCGAGTGAGCAACTGAACTGAACTAATATGTATAATTGATTCTCTTTGCTGTATAGTAGAACAGCTATATTCCAATTAGAACTTTAAATAAAGACTTCTTTATATAATCTAAAAATTGTCATAGTTTGAATCAACCATTAATAATATAGTGGAAAACGTGTTAACACTTCATGTCAATTTATTTTAAAATTCTTTGAAGTAATAGAAAATAATAAAGTATTTTAGCATGTTAGAATTGGGACAAATATATTAGATATTTAATATGAGATCATATAAGGCAAAGAGAAACTTTGAAGTCAACCTGAGTTGTGCATTCCTTCATTTTCATGAGGTTTTGCTTTCTGCAGTGAAAAATTACTTCAATGTGAAATTTATTTAGAAGGTCCTATGTGTTGCTCAAAGTGGATAGGAAATTATAAATCAGAGAACAAAAACCTGTCCCCAGTATTCCTAGCAGTTTGGCAGTTTGTCTACCACTCCACTCACACATTTCTGTCTAGAGGTAGAAGGAAACTTCAAAAGGACTGTCATACAGTTACTCAGAAATGGGCAGAGTTTTCCTAGGGTCCCCAAGAAATCGAAGAGTAACAAATGAATGCAGTTTCTCACAAGCCAAGAGGAGATTTCTAGTTCATACTGTGATGGATAAAAATAATCATTGGAGATACATTTATGAATGATTTCATGAGAGAATGGGGCAGGTGATACATTTCTATGACAGTAGCAGACACAAACCCAGGTTTTCGAAAACCATTTCCCTTGAAGCGAATCTTCCAAAACCATGTGACAAAAGATGAGTTCCTTGCTGCTCCTCGGACCTCTCATCTGAGTCATCATCTCCATCCATTCATATCTACCTGGGTAAATGGGTGTTGTCTCCATTCTGCTTATATTCCTGGGATCCTTCAATTGCTCCAGAAAGGCGACCAGGTCCAGTTTAGAGACAAGACCTACTGATCAGAGAAAGGAATATTTGTGTTGTTAGAGATTCATCAGTATCGAATCCAGTATGTATTCAGGTGAGATGAGAAAGCATTTTGTTCTAGAAAACAATTTCCTGAAATACTTTATTCAAAGCCACTATATAATACTAAAAAACACCTAACAATCAGATCCTGAGATTCTGGTCAAGTAGTACTAAGGCAATAGTAAGTAGCGTCACTGTGAAATGAAGAGAGGGTGCAACTATTTAATACCACAGAACTTACACAATTACCACTAACCTAGAAGGAAGGAGGCAGATTATATTAAGGAAGAAAAACGTCACCAGCATAACGAATCAGAAAGCCTTTTTTTCTAAACTCACAAATACCCATTTTCCCCTAGAAAGCAGAGATCTGAAACTACTGTGGGAAGCAGAAAATTTCAGAAGACATTCTTGACATGACGGACAAAAACCCAGCAGGTAAATAAGGGATTCTGGAAGGCAGTTATCCTCACCCAAGGAGGCCACGTTCCTGTAATTCTCTACCATCACGTCCCTGTACAATTCCCGCTGACCCAGGTCCAGGTATTCCCATTCCTCTTGACTGAAGTCTATGGCCACATCCTGGAATGTCAGCTGACCCTGAAATACAAAGTACAGATGCCATATGGCCATGGGAAGACTTTCTAATGTGACCCAAGGTGAAAATGGCAAGTTCAGAGACCTGGTCATAAGTTGGTGGCTTGGTTGGTATTATAAAATATATATTTTTTACACAGTAATCTTTTTTACCCAATTTTAAATGTGAAGAAAGGATGAGTTATGATCCACAAGCCATTAGAGAACCTTCTCATCTGAAAGAGCAATTATAAAGTAATCAGGGCAATGTTAGCATATTTATTGTTTAGTGTTCTACTCGTTTGTGACATAGAATAAATTGTTTGTCAAAGAAACAGGAATTTTTTTTTGTTGTTTAAAGCATATTCTGACCCAAGAGTTCTGAAGTGGGGCCAAAGTGCCACAATTCTAGCAAGGATATTTGAGTTAGTAATGTTGAAAATTCAGCTCGATGAAAGATGATTTTGAACAGAAATGAAATAGAATAGTAAGGAAAGAATTTATTCTTAAGTTGGAACTTGAACTGCTTTACAGATTTTAACGGTCTAATAGGATAGTAACATTTCTTGTGGTCTGGGCTCGTGCTGGAAAACAATTTCCAGACATGAGACAAACTGAGAGGGAAATAAAGTTTATTAGGATTGGGGACGCTGTTAGCAGAGCAGGCCAGCTCAAGGGAGAACGGATGTTGAACAGGGGTCATTAGTCCACTTTCATAGCCAGGGTACAAGGAGTGAAATAGGGGTCTTGCGATCATTGCTGAATGAATGAGGCACATATACTGGGTGGGGGAAGAGTAAGAAAAATACTTTCTCCTTATGGTGTAGGAGGGGAGACCATTTATACTGCTCAGGAGGACCTGAACTCAATACTTACAACAGGGGGTGATAAAGATGGTAAGGGGTCTTGTTTTTCTGTTCCTGCATTCCAAGACCCTCCTTGGTTTTATCTACTCTTTTGTCCCTGGGTCACCACATACCTCCCTATTTGTAGGGCCAATCATTTGGCCCTTGTTGATACTCTGCTCATTTCTAACTATCTACCCATTTCCCTTCTCACACATCTGGGAATCCAGTTTCAAGGAAAAAGGGGCAATGCCTGCACTGGCTTCTTCGGGCTGAACGGAGGCACATGGGGCTCTGGGTTCCATTTGCCTACTCTGTCAGGGTGCATTTATGGAGAGAGATGAGAGTCCATGGAATGATAAGGTGACTTGTTTCAGCATTGTCTAGGTGTTGGGCAGGGAATGTTCTTGCACGACCGCTTGGAAATTTCTGGTATTTTAGAAGAAGCAAACTTTACAAGAAAGTTAAAGTTACAAGGCCTAAAGATTAAGAGAAGTAGTAAAGCTGCTCAGGGGTTACTTAGGAGAACTAGGACTGGACATTGGTTCGTGACGTTAGTGTTTCTCTAGGTAAGAGAAGCCGCCAGAATCTGGGCTCATAAAATCTTTACTTGAAAACATCTGACTATCAGAAGGCCAGTTCAGTTCAGTTGCTCAGTATTGTCTGACTCTTTGCGACCCCATGAATGGCAGCACACCAGGCTTCCCTGTTCATCACCATGACCCTGAGTTCACTCAGACTCACGTCCATTGAGTCCATGATGCCATCCAGCCATCTCATCCTCAATCGTCCCCTTTTCCTCCTGCCCTCAATCCCTCCCAGCATCAGAGTCTTTTCCAGTGAGTCAACTCTTCGCATGAGGTGGCCAAAGTAATGGAGTTTCAGCTTTAGCACCATTCCCTCAACAGAAATCCCAGGGTTGATCTTCAGAATGGACTGGTTGGATCTCCTTGCCGTCCAAGGGACTCTCAAGAGTCTTCTCCAGCACCACAGTTGAAAAGCATCAATTCTTCAGTTCTCAGCTTTCTTCACAGTCCAACTCTCACATCCATACATGACCACAGGCAAAATCATAGCCTTGACTAGACAGACCTTAGTCAGCAAAATAATGTCTCAGCTTTTGAATATACTATCTAGGTTGGTCATAACTTTTCTTCCAAGGAGTAAGCGTCTTTTAATTTCATGGCTGCATTCACCATCTACACTGATTTTGGAGCCCCCAAAAATAAAGTCTGACACTGTTTGCACTGTTTCCCCATCTAGTTCCCATGGAGTGATGGGACCAGATGCCATGATCTTCGTTGTCTTAATGTTGAACTTTAAGCCAATTTTTTCACTCTCCTCTTTCACCAAGAGGCTTTTTACCTCCTCTTCACTTTCTGCCATAAAGGTGGTGTCATCTGCATATCAGAGGTTATTGATATTTCTCCCGACAACCTTGATTCCAGCTTGAGTTTCTTCGCATTCAGGGTTTCTCGTGATGTACTCTGCATAAAAGTTAAATAAGCAGGGTGACAATATACAGCCTTGATGTACTCCTTTTGGTATCTGGAACCAGTCTGTTGTTCCATGTCCAGTTCTAACTTGTTTCCTGACCTACATACAGATTTCCCAAGAGGCAGGTTAGGTGGTCTGGTATTCCCATCTCTTTCAGAATTTTCCACAGGTGATTGTGATCCACACAGTCAAAGGTTTTGGCACAGTCAATAAGGCAGAAATAGATGTTTTTCTGGAACTCTCTTGCTTTTTCCATGATCCAGCGGATGTTGGCAATTTGATGTCTGGTTCCTCTGCCTTTTCTAAAACCATCTGGAACATCAAGGAGTTCACGGTTCACGTATTGCTGAAGCCTGGCTTGGAAAATTTTGAGCATTACTTTACTAGCATGTGAGATGAGTGCAATTGTGCGGTAGTTTGAGCATTCTTTGGCATTGCCTTTCTTTGGAATTGGAAGGAAAACTGACCTTTTCCAGTCCTGTGGCCACTGCTGAGTTTTCCAAACTTGCTGCCATATTGAGTGCAGCACTTTCACAGCATCATCTTTCAGGATTTGAAACAGCTCCACTGGAAT
>SJYG01001410.1:52909-166006 GCA_006410535.1 Litocranius walleri
GCGGTGTATGGGGGGTGGGGTTGAAAGTCAGGAGCTTGCTATGGTCATGATGTCATCTTTGTAGAGACAGCTGGCAGAGTCCAGTCAGCAGGGTCCCTTCATAGCCACATATTTGACCATTCTTTGGGGCATTTCTTGGCCATTGTGTCCCATGGCACTGGGAAGACTCAGTCCCAGGTCTGGGGAAGGTTCCATCGATAGGACACTCAGGCCTTGTGACTAGCAAAATCTCTGGACCGTACCTGTCGTATTAGCCTCTTGGTCCAGGAAAATATTCCCTTTTCTTGCTTCTTCCCATATCTAGGGTTACATAAGTAAAATCATTGATAGCATGTGGAAGTTCATATTAGCATTTTATCACAGGCTCAGTTACACACTGAGTAACATAAGAAATAATCTTCTGAAACAAGCAACACAGAAATTTATATAGCTATAGATAGCAGTTATTAGTCAGGACATAACTAAGAATGAAAAGTCAAGAAGTTTCATTAGGTAGAGTCCAGTATTCCCCAGGTCATCTAACTTCACTTGTTAAATGACTATATCCTGGTGGTAATCTCCTGGTTGTATATCATGGAGCATCTAATCTTTATCTGAAGATTGTTTACTGAGATTAGCTTTAGAGACAAACTTGGAGTATCCTTTTTAATAACTAATTGAATCTTTTAGAAATATAACATAAGAAGGAACTATCTCAGAAGTGAGTCTTAGTAAACACTAGATATAATTAACAAAACTAGAAACTTAGTTTAACAATGAAAAAAAGTTAATATTCAGTTAAACATTACTTTTTCGCTACGAGAGCATTAAACCTGTAGCCAGGGAAAGCTTTAACCCATCAAAGAAAAATGAGGTTTGTCAGGGAGCCAGGAAAAGCCAGGCAGCCATGTTGGATTTCCCACAGCCCTGACTGATTTACAGCTATTGCTCACCCATTTTTAATTCCCTGATTGACAAGCAGACCATGGCCATGTTTTAAGAACATCAGGGTGGCGAAAGTCTAACCATGAGGGGTTATTTTTGTAGAAGAAGAATGAGTTTTGTCTAAATATACCATAATAAGTAATGCTTATTTACTTTACCAAACTAACAAAAGATTTTAAAAATGAATATAAATCACTTAAAGGCAAAGAAACTCATAATCTCTTAATCAAAGCTGCATTCTAAGGAAACTTTGTTTTATTAACACATAGATTAGACTAAATTCCAGTCTGGTACCAGCTTACCAGAAAGCAAACAAAACTTGTTTATCAGAATGTGTATTTTGTTGATAGATGAAATGTTCTGTATAAAGTCTGTTAAGTCCATTCGATGTAATACAAAGTTTTAAGTCTAATTTTTCCTTATTTTCTGTCTATATGATCTATCCGTTGTTGAAAGTGGGATAGTAAAGTCCTCAATTATAACTGAGTATTTCTATTTTCCTTTAATGTTTGTTAATATAAACATAAATATATAATATTTAATAAAGTTGCAAACTATACAAATATACAATAATACACACATATAGTAAATATATATTTGTATTCCCTAAAAAAAAACCAAAAAACCTCTTTTCCATAAATTATTTAGCAATAGTATTCTTACAAAGGCATCAGAGTGCAGTCATAGAAGACATGTTTAAATCTGATTAAACTGCATATGACAATGTAGCCTGGTCACTGCTGTGACTTGTAACACTTTACCAGGATAAGTAGAATTGTAGTTGGCCACATTTTACTAGGGCGTATCAGATCTATATGAACTCCACATAATTTTAGGATGTCTCTATTAGTAACATCAATGATACAGTATAATCTGAGAAGATTTATCACCCCTTCAACAGTACTTCCCATGTAATTTAACATGTCCAGTGAACCGTGGTAGTTTAATAGCTCCCTGGGATGTCTCAGGGGCCCTCTGAAGCATTCCAAAGTTAGCTAGAAGTCAAGTTACTTAGGAAGTTTTGTGGGCAAATATCAAAAGGGGTTAAAACACTCAGTTAGATTAAACCATATAGATCACTGGGAAACAATATATTCACTTAGCCAAAGTAACAAAGAAGATTCCAAAGGTAAACATACAACAGATCACTTCAGAGGTAAAGAAACTTAAAATCCATTATCAAAGGCAGCTCAGCATCTCAAGAAAACTCGTATTTAAGCACAAAACTCTTCCCTTGGGGTCCACTTTCCATGAAAACTTTTTATCACTTTCTATACCCATTACTTTGTTGTCCCATCCTGAAACAGCTACCTGTAAGTCAGACCTACCTCCTTTTCTCTTCATAAAATGTAATTTCATTCCTCATATCTTCTTTACTGAAAATGCACATGCTACTTTCTGTAGGCAACCAAGAACTTAAGCATTCTGTAGATTGGTGAACATACATATGAGTGATAATTTCTTAAAAAAAAAAAAATTCTAGAAAACATCTCAGGATGGCATCAAGTATTATTCATGAATAGTCCAAAATCTCCACTTTCTCTGTAAGAGGAAGTTAGTCCTCAATAATAAATGTTTCACAATTTTATTTTATTTGGAAATGACCAAGCTATTCAATAAACTTTCATCACTTAGTTTAGCACAGCCCTAGAAGTACAGGTTACCTAAATCTGGAGAATGTTTTAGACATTTCTAAAGTATCAGTTCAGTTCAGTTCAGTTGCTCAGTCGTGTCCGACTCTTTGCGACCCCATGAATCCCATCATGCCAGGCCTCCCTGTCCATCACCAACTCCTGGAGTTTATTGAGTCAAGGATGCCATCTAGCCATCTCATTCTCTGTTGTCCCCTTCTCCTCCTGCCTCCAATCCCTCCCAGCATCAGAGTCTTTTCCAATGAGTCAATTCTTTGCATGAGGTGGCCAAAGTAATGGAGTTTCAGCTTTAGCATCATTCCTTCCAAAGAAATCCCAGGACTGATCTCCTTCAGAATGGACTGGTTGGATCTCTTTGCAGTCCAAGGGTCTCTCAAGAGTCTTCTCCAACACCACAATTCAAAAGCATCACTTCTTTGGTGCTCACCCTTCTTCACAGCCCAACTCTCACATCCATACATGACCACAGGAAAAACCATAGCCTTGACTAGATGGACCTTAGTCGGCAAAGTAATGTCTCTGATTTTGAATATACTATCTAGGTTGGTCATAACTTTTCTTCCAAGGAGTGTCTTTTAATTATTCTTAAAAGAGTTTCTCTGAAAGCTCATATCTCTTTTACATTTTCTTTGAAAAAATTTTTTTTTTCTGTTTCTAGAGGTACTTTGCTGGTTGACAAACTTGTAAGAGATATAAAAATATAACAATATTTAACTTATAATAAGCCTAGGCACAATGAAAACACTGTGCTTAATGACTCAGACATATCTACATTACATGAGCAAACAAACAATAATACTACATATTTAATATTTATATTTCCAAGTTCACATGAATCTGAAATTCATTTAGGTTAATTTCTCTTATAGTTAGAATTGTCTGAATTGTAAGTGCTTACTTTCCTTTAGGCCAATTAAATTACAACTCATTTACAACTTAAGCATTAAAAAAAAAAAAACAAAAAAAACAATAGACCGCACACTGAGACATATATAAATCCAGACACACAGAGATCTCATAGTTTCCTGCCTGAGATTTAAAACTTCTCTTTGATCCTTTTTTGTTTGTTTGTCTTGAAGTTCTGACTTGCCCAAGGCTGAGTTAGGTCTCAGGCAAAGTGGGCAATGTATTTCAAGGACATGGAAAGGGTTAACTTCAAGCTTTTCCCTAGGCAGGCCTTTAAACCAGCTAGTTGTTATTAAATGCATATGCAGAAAGAAAGGGTTTTGCAGTTTCCATGGGAAAGAAAATTTCATTTTAACCAGTTTTCTCCAGAGTCTAAAGAATATCAGGGCCATCCTGTGTCAAAAAGTCATCTTTCCTTTCTGTAGTTTTAGTTTTATAGCTAAAATATAGACCAAATAATGCTCAAATTGACCCCGGTATCAGGCATTTCAGCTGATAAAAATCTTGGACTGTCCCTCTGGTGGCAAGTGAGGTCTTTGTCCCATCAAAAGAATCTGAAGGGTTAAGGGAATTTGCAGGACTGAGGGAAGCTTGGTCCTTCCCAGCCCTGAGAAACAGGAGTCAGAAGAGAATTCTTTAGGATGTTCAGGAGCGGGGGAAGCTTGGTTCCCTCTCCACCTGAGAGATAAGCTGCCTTAGAAGGGGATTCTTTAGAATATTAGGACAGTTTTTGATCCTTCAGGCTTTTGAATATAGAAGAAAGACCTGGACCAAAGGGAACCTCAGAATCCTTTCCTAGAGATCATGTGGATATGAAAGGTCAAGTACGGGGTCATCTAGGAAATCTGATGGAGAGAGACAGAGAGGGACAGGAGATAGAGAGGCAAAAAATGCAAGGAAATTCTGAGTCCTTTCCCTTCTTTTGGAAAAACCTAATGTGCCATTCACAGGCCATTTTGGGAGTGCCCCCGTTTCTACTGGAGCCAGGCGTTTTGGCTTGTCAAAATCTTCCAGTTTCTGAGAATGTAGCCAAGGGCTGATTATGAAAGAGCCTCCTGGGATGTGACAGAACCCACTCTTAGCCTACCTACCATAGAATGGGAGTACTGAGAGCCACTGGCTAACAGAAAGGCATCTCTTTTCTCCCAGTGATCTCTCCCTGTGACTAATGCACAAAATGGCTGAGCATCCCAACAGTCGCATCCGACAGTGAGAGGAGACCTCTGAGAACCATGCAGCTAAGACACCAGGTGACATGGGCAGAGAAAGACAGAGATTCCTGGGAGACACCGGGTGACTCACAATTTGGTGATTCCCTGAAACGTGGAAGGCACTCTTGGGATGGCTCAGACAACACCCAGGCTCCTGTAAATCAATCCAAACCAAAAGGGAAAGAAGTGAAAGTGACAGGGAAGAAGGCTGAGGCATCCGCCTTACAATATATCTGGCAGGCGGTGGTCCAGGGACAATGGTCTCTGTTTTGCTTCTACCTGGCACGGTGGACAGAAGTTGTCTTGCCGGGGGCGATGCCCTTGTGGCCTGATCCGTTCTGCGTGCCCCCTATCCTCACATGGGAGTCTTTCTGTGGAAGGCGCCCTAATGGCTTTCATGTGTCAGTCCTGTGCCCACACAATATTGGTTGGAATAGTCCTCAGTCGGAAAAAACAAAAAGGAGAGACCCTCACCAGGGCTTCCCTGGTGGCTCAGAGGGTAAAGCGTCTGCCTGCAATGCAGGAGACCTGAGTTTGATCCTTGGGTCAGGAAGATTCCCTGGAGAAGGAAATGGCAACCCACTCCAGTATTCTTGCCTGGAAAATCCCATGGACAGACAAGCCTGGTAGACTACAGTCTATGGGATCACAAAGAGACACGACTGAGCGACTTCACTTTCACTCACCCATTCAAGCTGCAGCTACTTTGAATGCAGTGAGCAGTGGGGCCTTTGGAACATACCAGCGGTTAACCCTGGCCAGAGTTCCTACGATGCTGCCACAGCACTTGCTTGTTGGCAGAGGGTCCTAATGAGAAAGGAGAAGTGAAGATGAGGGGAAGAAACTCCAAGTCCCCAAAAAAGCCACCAAAAATGTCATGGTCTGGCTGAGGGTTGGAAAAGAATTTCCAGACATAAGACAATACAGATCTGGTTAATCAGTTTCTACATTCTAAGACCCTCCTTGGTTTTATCTGCTCTTCACACTTTGGGTAACCACAACCTTGGTAGAAAGAATCATTTTAACTATTTAGTATATACTCTATATTTTTCTGATTCCTTTTATCAGAGTCTTGAAAGTGTTAAGAGAAATAAGTAAAACTCAGTAATGCTCTTTTTCCTTTTGGCATATATTTTAACAAACAGCCAGTAAATGGCAGAGCTGAAACTTTACTTCAGTTTATGTATTTTAGTCATAATTACTTTTAACCAATAAAACACAGACAGATTCACAGAGACAACTCTAAGAAAAGTTGATACAAGTTTCTGATCATTTCAGTTCAGTTCAGTCGCTCAGTCATGTCCGACTCTTTGCGACCCCATGATTCGTAGCACGCCAAGCCTCCCTGTTCATCACCAACTCCGGGAGTTCACCCAAACTCATGTGCATCGAGTCAGTGATGCCATCCAGCCATCTCATTATCTATCATACCCTTCTCCTGCCCCCAGTTACGCCCAGCATCAGGGTCTTTTCCAATGAGTCAACTCTTTGCATGAAGTGGCCAAAATATTGGAATTTCAGCCTCAGCATCAGCCCTTCCAATGAACACCCCGGACTCATCTCCTTTAGGAGGGACTATTTGGATCTCCTTGCAGTCCAAGGTACTACCAAGAGTCTTCTTAGCACCACAGTTCAAAAGCATCAATTCTTCAGTGCTCAGCTTACTTCACAGTCAAACTCTCACATCCATACATGACCACTGGATAAAGCATAGACTTGATGAGATGGACCTTTGTTGGCAAAGTAATGTCTCTGCTTTTCAGTATGCTATCTAGGTTGGTCATAACTTTCCTTCCAGGGAGTAAGCATCTTCTAATTTCATAACTGCAGTAACTTTGGAGCCCCCCAAAATAATGTCTGACACTGGTTTCCTATCTATTTCCCATGAAGTGATGGGACCAGATGCCATGATCTTCGTTTTCTGAATGTTGAGCTTTAAGCCAACTTTTTCACTCTCCTCTTTCACTTTCAACAAGAGGCTTTTTAGTTCCTCTTCACTTTCTGCCATAAAGGTGGTTTCATCTGCATATCTAAGATTATTGCTATTTCTCCTGGTAACTCTGATTCCAGCTTGTGCTTCTTCCAGCCCAGCGCTTCTCATAATGTACTCTGTGTATCAGTTAAATAAGCAGGGTGACAGTATAGTCTTGACTAACTCCTTTTGGTATTTGGAACCAGTCTGTTGTTCCATGTCCAGTTCTAACTGTTGCTTCCTGACCTGCATATAGGTTTCTTAAGTGGCAGATCTTTCACTTTCATCAAGAGGCTTTTTAGTTCCTCTTCACTTTCTGCCATAAAGGTGGTGTCATCTGCATATCTAAGATTATTGCTATTTCTCCTGATAACTCTTGATTCCAGCTTGTGCTTCTTCCAGCCCAGCGCTTCTCATAATGTACTCTGTGTATCAGTTAAATAAGCAGGGTGACAATATAGTCTTGACCAACTCCTTTTGGTATTTGGAAGCAATCTGTTGTTCCATGTGCAGTTCTAACTGTTGCTTCCTGACCTGCATATAGGTTTCTTAAGTGGCAGGTCAGGTGGTATGCAATTCCCATCTCTTTCAGAATTTTCCACAGTTTATTGCAATCCACACAGTCAAAGGCTTTGGCATAGTCAATAAAGAAGAAATAGATGTTTTTCTGGAACTCTCTTGCTTTTTCCATGATCCACCGGATGTTGGCAATTTGATCTCTGGTTCCTCTGCCTTTTCCTAAAACCAGCTTGAACATCTGTAAGGTCATGGTTCACGTATTGCTGAAGCCTGGCTTGGAGAACTTTGAGCATTACTTTACTAGCGTGTGAGATGAGTGCAATTGTGTGGTAGTTTGAGCATTCTTTCGCATTGCCTTTCTTTGGGATGGGAACGAAAACTGACCTTTTCAAGTCCTATGGCCACTGCTGAGTTTTCCAAATTTGGTGGCATATTGAGTGCAGCACTTTCACAAGTTTCTGCAACTGTAAAGAATACTAAAGACAAGAAAACTTTTAGTCACTCAGTCATGTCCCATTCTTTCTGACCCTATGGACTCTAACTTGCCAGATTCCTCTGTCCAAAAAATCCCCAAGCAGGAATAGTGGAATGGGTAGTCATTCCCTTACCCAGGAGTTCTTCAAGAAAACAAAGCAAAAAAAAAAAAAAAAAAATAAGAATGAAAAGTCAAGAAGTTTCATTAGGTAGAGTCCAGTATTCCCCAGGTCATCTAACTTCACTTGTTAAATGACTATATCCTGGTGGTAATCTCCTGGTTGTATATCATGGAGCATCTAATCTTTATCTGAAGATTGTTTACTGAGATTAGCTTTAGAGACAAACTTGGAGTATCCTTTTTAATAACTAATTGAATCTTTTAGAAATATAACATAAGAAGGAACTATCTCAGAAGTGAGTCTTAGTAAACACTAGATATAATTAACAAAACTAGAAACTTAGTTTAACAATGAAAAAAAGTTAATATTCAGTTAAACATTACTTTTTCGCTACGAGAGCATTAAACCTGTAGCCAGGGAAAGCTTTAACCCATCAAAGAAAAATGAGGTTTGTCAGGGAGCCAGGAAAAGCCAGGCAGCCATGTTGGATTTCCCACAGCCCTGACTGATTTACAGCTATTGCTCACCCATTTTTAATTCCCTGATTGACAAGCAGACCATGGCCATGTTTTAAGAACATCAGGGTGGCGAAAGTCTAACCATGAGGGGTTATTTTTGTAGAAGAAGAATGAGTTTTGTCTAAATATACCATAATAAGTAATGCTTATTTACTTTACCAAACTAACAAAAGATTTTAAAAATGAATATAAATCACTTAAAGGCAAAGAAACTCATAATCTCTTAATCAAAGCTGCATTCTAAGGAAACTTTGTTTTATTAACACATAGATTAGACTAAATTCCAGTCTGGTACCAGCTTACCAGAAAGCAAACAAAACTTGTTTATCAGAATGTGTATTTTGTTGATAGATGAAATGTTCTGTATAAAGTCTGTTAAGTCCATTCGATGTAATACAAAGTTTTAAGTCTAATTTTTCCTTATTTTCTGTCTATATGATCTATCCGTTGTTGAAAGTGGGATAGTAAAGTCCTCAATTATAACTGAGTATTTCTATTTTCCTTTAATGTTTGTTAATATAAACATAAATATATAATATTTAATAAAGTTGCAAACTATACAAATATACAATAATACACACATATAGTAAATATATATTTGTATTCCCTAAAAAAAAACCAAAAAACCTCTTTTCCATAAATTATTTAGCAATAGTATTCTTACAAAGGCATCAGAGTGCAGTCATAGAAGACATGTTTAAATCTGATTAAACTGCATATGACAATGTAGCCTGGTCACTGCTGTGACTTGTAACACTTTACCAGGATAAGTAGAATTGTAGTTGGCCACATTTTACTAGGGCGTATCAGATCTATATGAACTCCACATAATTTTAGGATGTCTCTATTAGTAACATCAATGATACAGTATAATCTGAGAAGATTTATCACCCCTTCAACAGTACTTCCCATGTAATTTAACATGTCCAGTGAACCGTGGTAGTTTAATAGCTCCCTGGGATGTCTCAGGGGCCCTCTGAAGCATTCCAAAGTTAGCTAGAAGTCAAGTTACTTAGGAAGTTTTGTGGGCAAATATCAAAAGGGGTTAAAACACTCAGTTAGATTAAACCATATAGATCACTGGGAAACAATATATTCACTTAGCCAAAGTAACAAAGAAGATTCCAAAGGTAAACATACAACAGATCACTTCAGAGGTAAAGAAACTTAAAATCCATTATCAAAGGCAGCTCAGCATCTCAAGAAAACTCGTATTTAAGCACAAAACTCTTCCCTTGGGGTCCACTTTCCATGAAAACTTTTTATCACTTTCTATACCCATTACTTTGTTGTCCCATCCTGAAACAGCTACCTGTAAGTCAGACCTACCTCCTTTTCTCTTCATAAAATGTAATTTCATTCCTCATATCTTCTTTACTGAAAATGCACATGCTACTTTCTGTAGGCAACCAAGAACTTAAGCATTCTGTAGATTGGTGAACATACATATGAGTGATAATTTCTTAAAAAAAAAAAAATTCTAGAAAACATCTCAGGATGGCATCAAGTATTATTCATGAATAGTCCAAAATCTCCACTTTCTCTGTAAGAGGAAGTTAGTCCTCAATAATAAATGTTTCACAATTTTATTTTATTTGGAAATGACCAAGCTATTCAATAAACTTTCATCACTTAGTTTAGCACAGCCCTAGAAGTACAGGTTACCTAAATCTGGAGAATGTTTTAGACATTTCTAAAGTATCAGTTCAGTTCAGTTCAGTTGCTCAGTCGTGTCCGACTCTTTGCGACCCCATGAATCCCATCATGCCAGGCCTCCCTGTCCATCACCAACTCCTGGAGTTTATTGAGTCAAGGATGCCATCTAGCCATCTCATTCTCTGTTGTCCCCTTCTCCTCCTGCCTCCAATCCCTCCCAGCATCAGAGTCTTTTCCAATGAGTCAATTCTTTGCATGAGGTGGCCAAAGTAATGGAGTTTCAGCTTTAGCATCATTCCTTCCAAAGAAATCCCAGGACTGATCTCCTTCAGAATGGACTGGTTGGATCTCTTTGCAGTCCAAGGGTCTCTCAAGAGTCTTCTCCAACACCACAATTCAAAAGCATCACTTCTTTGGTGCTCACCCTTCTTCACAGCCCAACTCTCACATCCATACATGACCACAGGAAAAACCATAGCCTTGACTAGATGGACCTTAGTCGGCAAAGTAATGTCTCTGATTTTGAATATACTATCTAGGTTGGTCATAACTTTTCTTCCAAGGAGTGTCTTTTAATTATTCTTAAAAGAGTTTCTCTGAAAGCTCATATCTCTTTTACATTTTCTTTGAAAAAATTTTTTTTTTCTGTTTCTAGAGGTACTTTGCTGGTTGACAAACTTGTAAGAGATATAAAAATATAACAATATTTAACTTATAATAAGCCTAGGCACAATGAAAACACTGTGCTTAATGACTCAGACATATCTACATTACATGAGCAAACAAACAATAATACTACATATTTAATATTTATATTTCCAAGTTCACATGAATCTGAAATTCATTTAGGTTAATTTCTCTTATAGTTAGAATTGTCTGAATTGTAAGTGCTTACTTTCCTTTAGGCCAATTAAATTACAACTCATTTACAACTTAAGCATTAAAAAAAAAAAAACAAAAAAAACAATAGACCGCACACTGAGACATATATAAATCCAGACACACAGAGATCTCATAGTTTCCTGCCTGAGATTTAAAACTTCTCTTTGATCCTTTTTTGTTTGTTTGTCTTGAAGTTCTGACTTGCCCAAGGCTGAGTTAGGTCTCAGGCAAAGTGGGCAATGTATTTCAAGGACATGGAAAGGGTTAACTTCAAGCTTTTCCCTAGGCAGGCCTTTAAACCAGCTAGTTGTTATTAAATGCATATGCAGAAAGAAAGGGTTTTGCAGTTTCCATGGGAAAGAAAATTTCATTTTAACCAGTTTTCTCCAGAGTCTAAAGAATATCAGGGCCATCCTGTGTCAAAAAGTCATCTTTCCTTTCTGTAGTTTTAGTTTTATAGCTAAAATATAGACCAAATAATGCTCAAATTGACCCCGGTATCAGGCATTTCAGCTGATAAAAATCTTGGACTGTCCCTCTGGTGGCAAGTGAGGTCTTTGTCCCATCAAAAGAATCTGAAGGGTTAAGGGAATTTGCAGGACTGAGGGAAGCTTGGTCCTTCCCAGCCCTGAGAAACAGGAGTCAGAAGAGAATTCTTTAGGATGTTCAGGAGCGGGGGAAGCTTGGTTCCCTCTCCACCTGAGAGATAAGCTGCCTTAGAAGGGGATTCTTTAGAATATTAGGACAGTTTTTGATCCTTCAGGCTTTTGAATATAGAAGAAAGACCTGGACCAAAGGGAACCTCAGAATCCTTTCCTAGAGATCATGTGGATATGAAAGGTCAAGTACGGGGTCATCTAGGAAATCTGATGGAGAGAGACAGAGAGGGACAGGAGATAGAGAGGCAAAAAATGCAAGGAAATTCTGAGTCCTTTCCCTTCTTTTGGAAAAACCTAATGTGCCATTCACAGGCCATTTTGGGAGTGCCCCCGTTTCTACTGGAGCCAGGCGTTTTGGCTTGTCAAAATCTTCCAGTTTCTGAGAATGTAGCCAAGGGCTGATTATGAAAGAGCCTCCTGGGATGTGACAGAACCCACTCTTAGCCTACCTACCATAGAATGGGAGTACTGAGAGCCACTGGCTAACAGAAAGGCATCTCTTTTCTCCCAGTGATCTCTCCCTGTGACTAATGCACAAAATGGCTGAGCATCCCAACAGTCGCATCCGACAGTGAGAGGAGACCTCTGAGAACCATGCAGCTAAGACACCAGGTGACATGGGCAGAGAAAGACAGAGATTCCTGGGAGACACCGGGTGACTCACAATTTGGTGATTCCCTGAAACGTGGAAGGCACTCTTGGGATGGCTCAGACAACACCCAGGCTCCTGTAAATCAATCCAAACCAAAAGGGAAAGAAGTGAAAGTGACAGGGAAGAAGGCTGAGGCATCCGCCTTACAATATATCTGGCAGGCGGTGGTCCAGGGACAATGGTCTCTGTTTTGCTTCTACCTGGCACGGTGGACAGAAGTTGTCTTGCCGGGGGCGATGCCCTTGTGGCCTGATCCATTCTGCGTGCCCCCTATCCTCACATGGGAGTCTTTCTGTGGAAGGCGCCCTAATGGCTTTCATGTGTCAGTCCTGTGCCCACACAATATTGGTTGGAATAGTCCTCAGTCGGAAAAAACAAAAAGGAGAGACCCTCACCAGGGCTTCCCTGGTGGCTCAGAGGGTAAAGCGTCTGCCTGCAATGCAGGAGACCTGAGTTTGATCCTTGGGTCAGGAAGATTCCCTGGAGAAGGAAATGGCAACCCACTCCAGTATTCTTGCCTGGAAAATCCCATGGACAGACAAGCCTGGTAGACTACAGTCTATGGGATCACAAAGAGACACGACTGAGCGACTTCACTTTCACTCACCCATTCAAGCTGCAGCTACTTTGAATGCAGTGAGCAGTGGGGCCTTTGGAACATACCAGCGGTTAACCCTGGCCAGAGTTCCTACGATGCTGCCACAGCACTTGCTTGTTGGCAGAGGGTCCTAATGAGAAAGGAGAAGTGAAGATGAGGGGAAGAAACTCCAAGTCCCCAAAAAAGCCACCAAAAATGTCATGGTCTGGCTGAGGGTTGGAAAAGAATTTCCAGACATAAGACAATACAGATCTGGTTAATCAGTTTCTACATTCTAAGACCCTCCTTGGTTTTATCTGCTCTTCACACTTTGGGTAACCACAACCTTGGTAGAAAGAATCATTTTAACTATTTAGTATATACTCTATATTTTTCTGATTCCTTTTATCAGAGTCTTGAAAGTGTTAAGAGAAATAAGTAAAACTCAGTAATGCTCTTTTTCCTTTTGGCATATATTTTAACAAACAGCCAGTAAATGGCAGAGCTGAAACTTTACTTCAGTTTATGTATTTTAGTCATAATTACTTTTAACCAATAAAACACAGACAGATTCACAGAGACAACTCTAAGAAAAGTTGATACAAGTTTCTGATCATTTCAGTTCAGTTCAGTCGCTCAGTCATGTCCGACTCTTTGCGACCCCATGATTCGTAGCACGCCAAGCCTCCCTGTTCATCACCAACTCCGGGAGTTCACCCAAACTCATGTGCATCGAGTCAGTGATGCCATCCAGCCATCTCATTATCTATCATACCCTTCTCCTGCCCCCAGTTACGCCCAGCATCAGGGTCTTTTCCAATGAGTCAACTCTTTGCATGAAGTGGCCAAAATATTGGAATTTCAGCCTCAGCATCAGCCCTTCCAATGAACACCCCGGACTCATCTCCTTTAGGAGGGACTATTTGGATCTCCTTGCAGTCCAAGGTACTACCAAGAGTCTTCTTAGCACCACAGTTCAAAAGCATCAATTCTTCAGTGCTCAGCTTACTTCACAGTCAAACTCTCACATCCATACATGACCACTGGATAAACCATAGCCTTGACGAGATGGACCTTTGTTGGCAAAGTAACAAAGTAACCTTTGTCTCTGCTTTTCAGTATGCTATCTAGGTTGGTCATAACTTTCCTTCCAAGGAGTAAGCATCTTCTAATTTCATGCCTGCAATCACCAACTGCAGTAACTTTGGAGCCTCAAAAAATAACGTCTGACACTGGTTTCCTATCTATTTCCCATGAAGTGATGGGACCAGATGCCATGATCTTCGTTTTCTGAATGTTGAGCTTTAAGCCAACTTTTTCACTCTCCTCTTTCACTTTCAACAAGAGGCTTTTTAGTTCCTCTTCACTTTCTGCCATAAAGGTGGTTTCATCTGCATATCTAAGATTATTGCTATTTCTCCTGGTAACTCTGATTCCAGCTTGTGCTTCTTCCAGCCCAGCGCTTCTCATAATGTACTCTGTGTATCAGTTAAATAAGCAGGGTGACAGTATAGTCTTGACTAACTCCTTTTGGTATTTGGAACCAGTCTGTTGTTCCATGTCCAGTTCTAACTGTTGCTTCCTGACCTGCATATAGGTTTCTTAAGTGGCAGGTCAGGTGGTATGCAATTCCCATCTCTTTCAGAATTTTCCACAGTTTATTGCAATCCACACAGTCAAAGGCTTTGGCATAGTCAATAAAGAAGAAATAGATGTTTTTCTGGAACTCTCTTGCTTTTTCCATGATCCACCGGATGTTGGCAATTTGATCTCTGGTTCCTCTGCCTTTTCCTAAAACCAGCTTGAACATCTGTAAGGTCATGGTTCATGTATTGCTGAAGCCTGGCTTGGAGAACTATGAGCATTACTTTACTAGAGTGTGAGATGAGTGCAATTGTGTGGTAGTTTGAGCATTCTTTCGCATTGCCTTTCTTTGGGATGGCAACGAAAACTGACCTTTTCAAGTCCTATGGCCACTGCTGAGTTTTCCAAATTTGGTGGCATATTGAGTGCAGCACTTTCACAAGTTTCTGCAACTGTAAAGAATACTAAAGACAAGAAAAGTTTTAGTCACTCAGTCATGTCCCATTCTTTCTGACCCTATGGACTCTAACTTGCCAGATTCCTCTGTCCAAAAAATCCCCAAGCAGGAATAGTGGAATGGGTAGTCATTCCCTTACCCAGGAGTTCTTCAAGAAAACAAAAAAAAAAAAAAAAAAAAAAAGCAAAAAGAAAACAAGAAGAAAAAATTGATCAAGTCATGTTAATATTTTCATACATATGGTTTAGTTCAGTTGCTCAGTCATAAATGACTCTTCGCTATCCCATGGCACACAGCTTGCAAGGCCTCCAACTCCTGGAGACTACTCAAACTCATCTCCACTGAGTACAGACATATACTCAAATGGGTCTATATGCTCATTAGGAGGAAGAGAGAAAGTTTTTCATGTCACTAAATCAGGTAATTTTGAACGGGGTAAAATGTACATAATGCTAGAGGATGATATTCTTCATTTGCACTGAGCTGTATTTTAAATTTTAATACAGTTGAGCATAGATTAGGACTAGTAAGATTCTTATAAATATTTTGGAAAATACAAATACCTGTGTAATTACCTGTGATGAGACTCTGTGATGTAAGCATGGAGTGTACTGGAAAAGATCAGACCTGGGCTTGGGATGAAAACTCCCACTCCCAAAACCCAGCATCTCTGCTAAATACACCATGAGTGTTCATTTTCCAAAGCAGAAAGAGAGTAAGAAGACATGAAGCTACTCCATTAATTGTGATAGTTTACACTTATCCCTCACTTCTTCTTTCCAAGACACTTGTTCAAGTCAAGTGGAAAAAAAAAAAATCATAGCATGGGAATCTCACAGAAACACCTAAACCAGTGAACATGACTCATGGAGTAAAAAGTACATGGAGGAATGCATTATCACTGCATGTGTGTTTTGGCATTGTTATGGAAACTATGACCTGAATCTATCATTAAAAAATGGAAGTTCGGGGACTTCAGTGACTAAGAATATGAGCTCCCAATGCACAGAGGTCTGGTTCCTTCCCTGATCAGGACACTAGATCCCACATGCTATAGCTAAGAGTTTACATGTCACAACCAAAGAACCTGAAAATTACAAGGATGACTGAAGATCCTACTTGCCACAAGAAGACCCAGTGCAACCAAATAAATGTTTTAAAAATGTGTTGTAAGCAAAATTCACTTTATATATACCCTACTCCAGTACTCCTGCCTGGAAAATCCCATGGATGGAGGAGCCTGGGAGGCTGCAGTCTATGGGGTCGCTAAGAGTCAGACACGACGGAGCAACTTCACTTTCACTTTTCACTTTCATGATTTGGAGAAGGAAATGGTAACCCACTCCAGTGTTCTTGCCTGGAGAATCGCAGGGACGGGGGAGCCTGATGGGCTGCTGTCTTTGCGGTCGCACAGAGTTGGACACGACTGAAGCGACTTAGCAGCAGCATACCTTCCCTCATCTGTAGCCTAATGTTACAGTCCTTTACTGGACCAGAATCTGGTGGTCGGAGTCAATGATAAAGTAAAAGAGAAAAAGGTGCTGATATTCCCTGGTTTATGCAGAGAACCAATAAAGCCCTTGACACAGGGCTTGTACCACTCACGAAGGCACAGGGCATTCTCTTGAGGTCTGGAAAGCCTGAACGAGAAAGTGAGCTCGGCAGGATTCCACACTCCAGAGAATTAGCCTGAGGGAGAGAGAGAGAGAAAGAAAGAAAGAAAAATAGACAAATAGATACAGGGATCCAGGTTCTGATGGAATAAGGATGCTTTAATGATCTTTATGTGAGCATATATAGGTTGTTAAAGAATTTCTTTGACAATGATAAAGATGAGAAAACCAAATGTATAGTAACCTTTACCAAGGAAACAAGGAAGTGACAATGGTCATAAGGTCAGAAGACAACCCATATCTCAAGAGGGAGGGTCATGACTAGGCAGAGTAACAGAAGGGAAAGAGTTTACTGGAGTAAACCCATGCATACAATTCATCTCATTATCTCAGTCCTGGGAGGAGGACTGAACTGGTGGCGTACTATAATATGACTTTTACAAGGCAATATTTTCTACTATAATCCAATCCCCAAAAAAGATGAGAAATGACCCACACACCATTTCAGAAGCTATTCTGATCTGGAAAAGAAATGATAAACTAATCAGAACCACATGGGCATATTTATTTTTGAGTGTTGTATTTGTATGACACAGGATGAACTCTCTATCAAGGAAACAGGTAATATTTTTTGAAAGCATACTCTGACCCAAGAGTTCTTAAGTGGGAGAGATATGCCATTTATCTTAACAAGCTTAATTTTTTTCAGAGTATTGTTAACAAGCTTCTTTTAACTAGTGATGTTCAAAATTCTGCTCCATGAACAACCATTTTGAATAGTAATGAAATACAATAGTAAGGTAAGCATTCATACTTACTTTTGAATGTAAAGTGTTTTACAAATTTTACACTTCAAATATGATAGCATCCTCAGTAGCAACAATCATTTGAACTATTTAAGATATACTATATGCACATGATACCACCCTTATGGCAGAAAGTGAAGAGGAACTAAAAACCCTCTTGATGAAAGTGAAACTGGAAAATGAAAAAGTTGGCTTAAAGCTCAACATTCAGAAAACAAAGATCATACTTCATGGGAAATAGATGGGGAAACAGTGGAAACAGTGTCAGACTTTATTTTGGGGGGCTCCAAAATCACTGGAGATGGTGACTGCAGCCATGAAATTAAAAGACACTTACTCCTTGGAAGAAAGGTTATGACCAACCTAGATAGCATATTGAAAAGCAGAGACATTACTTTGCCAACAAAGGTCCATCTAGTCAAGGCTATGACTTTCCAGTGGTCATATATGGATGTGAGAGTTGGACTGTGAAGAAGGCTGAGCGCCGAAGAATTGATGTTTTTGAACTGTGGTGTTGGAGAAGCCTCTTGAGAGTCCCTTCGACGGCAAGGAGATCCAATCAGTCCATTCTGAAGAAGAAACCCTGGGATTTCTTTGGAGGGAATGATGCTGAAGCTGAAACTCTAGTACTTTAGCCACCTGATGCAAAGAGTTGACTCACTGGCAAAGACTCTGATGCTGGGAGGGATTGGGGGCAGGAGGAGAAGGGGACGACAGAGGATCAGATGGCTGGATGGCATCACTGTCTCAACGGACGTGAGTCTGAGTCAACTCCGGGAGTTGTTGATGGATATGGAGGCCTGGTGTGCTGGGATTCAAGGGGTCACAAAGAGTCAGACATGACTGAGCAACTGAACTGAACATAACTGATATATATTTCTGAGAGTTTTTACAGAGTCTTAGATGTGTCATGGAAATAATTTAAAAGCAATTATGGTGTTGTTCCACCTTTTTGCAAATATGTAGCAAACATTCCTTAAATAGCTTAAATTTACCTCACTTTATGTACTCTAAACAGACAAACATATAGGAACAACTCTAAAGAAAGTTCACAAAAGTTTCTCTAACTGTGAAGAATACAAAATACAAGAAAAATAACTGATCAAATCAGATGAATATTTTCATGCATACATATATTAAAGTGGAACTATAGATTCATTTCACTAAAATGAAACAATCTAAGGCCATGGAAAATATGTAAGAACAATTTTCTAAAGTTAGAATAAATAAAAATATTCATGAAATGATGGCTCTTATAAACCCTAGGTTTCTGCACACAAAGATGCACACATAAACACACTTAAGGTAAAAGCAACTGTCCATGAGTAACAGATCTTTTGGAAGAAACACTTTAAATCTACATTAAAAAAAAAATTTCAAGTGTATTTTAGCATTTATGGTAAAACGAACATTTACAAATTGTGCATGAATGTGTCCTAAGTCATGTCAATCATTTCTCACAATTTGCAAACCGCATGGACTGTAGCCATCCAGACTCCTCCGTCCATGGGATTTTCCAGGCAAGAATACTGGAGGGCGTTGTCATTTCCTTCTCCATGGGACCTTCCCAACCCAGGGATCAAACCCAGCTCTCCTGCATTGGCAGGCGGATTCTTTACCACTGAGCCACCTGGGTTCACTGAAAACAATTTTTTCTCTTTAGTAAGAATAATCAAAAACACAATATGAGAAACAGTCTACATTTCATTAGCAAATATAGCATGATACCTATTTAGAACACATTTCCAGACTTATGTGAAGAAACTGTAAACCTTTACTGAAGCACATAAAGTCTGAAAATCACAAGTTTTACTTGGCAAATGTGGTGACCTAAAGACTCCAGTGACTGCAACTCAATGCAAACATGGATATTTCAAATATAAGACTCAGCTGTATCCAGGAGAGCCAACATAATTTTGAATTTAAAAACGCAAAAAAACCGAAATAGAGGGAAATTACAGATTTCTGTAATTACAATCTGTAAATCTGTAATTCTGCCAAATTACAGAGGAAGTTATCACTGTATAGATGAGTGAAAATTCAAAATAAATGATTCAAAATGGCAAGAAGGTAGCCAAAAAAGAATACCTAAAGGGAGACTTAGACATTAGTTTCAACAATAAAATAGAAGGTAAACACAACAAAATATATTTTTTTAATAACTCAACAGGTGAAGTATTCCAAGGTACCAACAAAAATCAGCGGGGGGTGGGGGGAAAGTCAAAGGGCATAAAAGAAAGATTTAGGTTTCAGCATCGTGTAATAAAGAATTTAGAGACTTGCCTGATGGTCCAGTGGTGAGAAATCTGCCTGTCAATGCAGATGACATGGCTTCCATCCCTGGTCACATGCCTTGAAGCAGCTAAGCTAGGGTGCCACAAGCCCACCTGCTCCAGAGCCTACCAATTATTAATACAACGGCTGAACCCGTGCCTTAGAGCCAGAGCTCCACAACAAGATAGTAGCTCCTCCTAATCACAACAGAGAGAGCCCAAGTGCATCAGCAAATTCCCAGTATAGTCAAAACTAAATAAATACTAAAACAACACATACAAAAAAGAATTTGGCGGGCTTTGGTCCCCAGGTTGTGGAAGTTTCTTAACTAGTTGGAATTAAGTAGTTAACTACGTTCAAGTTTATTAACTTGCTTTTTTCTTTTTCTTTTGGATTTCCTTAGTGACTGAAGTAGGTTTATTACTCTCCGTGGGCCCTGATTATTTATGTTAACAACATGACCTACAGTGGGCCTCTAGTTTAATAATGGGCCGACTCAGGCTGTGAGGCTGGCCATTTCACAAAGACCAACGATGTTACTACAGGTTTGGGGCTTTGAGCCACGTGGGTTTATTAGCCCAATCTCTAAGGAGAGGAGAATGCTGGAGATGTTATCAATCCCGCCTATGAGGCTAAACCGCAATAAAAACTTGACTGAGCTTCTTTGGCTGGCAATACTCTGTTTTCTGTCACCCTGATGTGCCAGGAGGGTAATGGGTCCCTTGGGATGATGACTATGGGTCAGTTCAAACAAACCCGTTCAGAAATTAAGAAGCTTATCAAGTCCAAAGAAGCAGCATTTCAGGAAAGAGAGAACAAAGAAACAAAAGGACTATGCCTCTTACCTCGGAACGGGTCATTTCTGAATCCTTGCTTTCCTCTTCCTCTGGGATTCCTTTTCAGGTAAGATCACTCTTGGGAAGCGACCCCTGAGTGTTGAAAACACGCTGTTCAATACTTAGAAAAACACACCGAGCTCCCTGTAACACAGACCCACACAGAGGAAGGATCTCAACAGGTACAAAACACAATCCTCGGCGTCCACGGACACAGCAGGGATTTGGGAACACAGAATCAAACGAGGTGGTTTTTGTTTTATTCTTTTCTTCAGAACTCGAGCCCTTCCTGTGAAAGCCACACGTTCTAGGCTGACCCTCTGCTTCAACCCTTAGGCGCGACCCTGACCAAACTCCATACAGGATACAGCCTCCTTCACCTCTTCGTGGATTAGGGACCTAGAGGTTGGGCAATGCAGTACTTTAAGCAGCGGTCTCTACAAGTTAGAAGGTAGAACAGCCAGAGAAGGACATGGACTCTAGAACATTAACAGGAAGCGAACGTGGGCCCCAGGGACTCGGCAGCTAAACGGACTTCAGAACTTCTCACGGCGATGCGAGGGCACACTGGGGACAGGAAAATGGGGACGGTAGCCTGACCGTCCACAGAGACCCCCGAAACCCACATGTGAAGGACAGCAGCCTGTGGGACGACGAAATCCGGGTTTGAAACACAAACTCACCAGAGCTCTCTGTCGCTCATTTAAACGCAATTCCGGGTCTGCAGGATACTGCGCACGCGCGGGCGGAAGATCCGTTACAAAGGAAGGTGAGTGCGCTGAGCCGCGGCCAAGGAGAGGGGCGAGAGGGGAGAGGGTGGGACGAGGCCGGAAGCGCAGGTGCGTCGGGGCGGAGCCAGTGGGGGCGGAGCTTTGCCTCCCTTCACCCCGCCCCTGTCGGTTTTGGGTCTGTTGGTACTTCTGTCCAGCTGTGCTTCAGTTTCTCTCCCTTTTGATGTCTTTAAATCTCTTTGATTTCCTCTGGAGCAGAGCTGCTTCCTGCCTGATATGTTAGTGTTTCAGACAACTTAATGTAAAAGAGAATTTTGTGAGCTGCCTCTAAGGGAAGCCGAGATGTTTTCAGCAAGTTGAAAAACGGGGAAAATTCAAAAGCCCTTTGTGTGAGTGTGTGAAGATGGGTGTCTCCTCAGTGATGAAAAGTAGAATGATGATGATGATCATCATTACTCAGATGATCCGTTGGGAGTGTCACGCGAGCGTATGCTCCTTGATTCTGTCTCATCACAACAAAGATTTGGAGTGACGGACATTAGAGCACCCCCCTTCCACCCCACGACGTGTCACGAATCTCAGCTCATGGACAGTCCGTGTTATAGCTCCCAGGTCTCAAACGGATGGCGTTATAACCCCTAGACAAATCAGTGTTACAGCTATGGTCTATTTAGATAATAGCAGAAAATTCCATCTTCGATGCATAAGGGCATGTGGACCCAAAGACTCAAAGAGAAGAGCACCCCAGAGAGAGAGCCCTTTGACTCTTCTATGGTATTTTTTTTTCCTTCCCCCTGGTCCTGCCCTATGCGTATTGGGCGTAGCCAGGTTTGCTGTTCTACCCCAAGTCTTCACTCCAGTCCTCAGACCTTCCTTTGTTCTATTTTCGCCGGTTTTTCCCTTCCTTGCCTTTTCAGTTCAGTTCAGTTCAGTCGCTCAGTCGTGTCTGACCCTTTGCAACCCCATGAATCGCAGCAAGCCAGGCTTCCCTGTTCATCACCAACTCAAGAAGTTCCCTCAGACTCACGTCCATCAAGTCCGTGATGCCATCCAGCCGTCTCATCCTCGGTCATCCCTTTCTCCTCCTGCCCCCAATCCCTCCCAGCATCAGAGTCTTTGCCAACGAGTCAACTCCTCATGAGGTGGCCAAAGTACTGGAGTTTCAGCTTCAGCATCATTCCTTCCAAAGAAATCCCACGGTTGATCTCCTTCAGAATGGACTGGGTGGATCTCCTTGAAGTCCAAAGGACTCTCAAGAGTCTTCTCCAACACCACAGTTCAAAAGCATCAATTCTTCCGCGCTCAGCCTTCTTCACAGTCCAACTCTCACATCCATACATGACCACAGGAAAAACCATAGCCTTGACTAGATGGACCTTAGTCAGCAAAGTAATGTCTCTGCTTTTGAATATACTATCTAGGTTGGTTATAACTTTTCTTCCAAGGAGTAAGCGTCTTCTAATTTCATGGCTGCAATCACCATCTGCAGTGATTCTGGAGCCCACAAAAATAAAATCTGACACTGTTTCCCCATCTATTTCCCATGAAGTGATGGGACCAGATGCCATGATCTTCATTTTCTGTATGTTGAGCTTTAAGCCAACTTTTTCACTCTCCCCTTTCACTTTCATCAAGAGGCTTTTTAGCTGCTCTTCACTTTCTGCCATAAGGGTGATGTCATCTGCATATCTGAGGTTATTGATATTTCTTTCGGTAATCTTGATTCCAGCTTGTGTTTCTTCCAGCCCAGTGTTTCTCATGATGTACTCTGCATATAAGTTAAATAAGCAGGGTGACAATATACAGCATTGACGTACTCCTTTTCCTATTTGGAACCAGTCTGTTGTTCCGTGTCCAGTTCTAAGAGGCAGGTCAGATGGTTTGCAATTCCCATCTCTTTCAGAATTTTCCACAGTTGATTGTGATCCACACAGTCAAAGGCTTTGGCATAGTCAATAAAGCAGAAATAGATGTTTTTCTGAAACTCTCTTGCTTTTTCCATGATCCAGCAGATGTTGGCAATTTGGTCTCTGGTTTCTCTGCATTTTCTAAAACCAGCTTGAACATCAGGAAGTTCACAGTTCACGTATTGCTGAACCCTGGCTTGGAGAATTTTCAGCATTACTTTACTAGCATGTGAGATAAGTGCAATTGTGCGGTAGTTTGAGCATTCTTTGGCATTGCCTTTCTTTGGGATTGGAAGGAAAACTGACTTTTTCCAATCCTATGGCCACTGCTGAGTTTTCCAAACTTGCTGCCATATTGAGTGCAGCACTTTCACAGCATCATCTTTCAGGATTTGAAACAGCTCCACTGGAATTCCATCACCTCCACTAGCTTTGTTCATAGTGATGCTTTCTAAGGCCCACTTGACTTCACATTCTAAGATGTCTGGCTCTAGATTAGTGATCACATCATCATGATTATCTGGGTCGTGAAGATCTTTTATGTACAGTTCTTCTGCGTATTCTTGCCACTTCTTCTTAATATTTTCTGCTTCTGTTAGGTCCATACCATTTCTGTCCTTTATCGAGCCCATCTTTGCATGAAATGTTCCCTTGGTATCTCTCATTTTCTTGAAGAGATCGCTAGTCTTTCCCATTCTGTTCTTTTCCTCTGTTTCTTTGCACTGATCGCTGAAGAAGGCTTTCTTATCTCTTCTTGCTATTCTTTGGAACTCTGCATTCAGATGCTTATATCTTTACTTTTCTCTTTTGTTTTTTGGCTCTCTTCTTTTCACAGCTATTTGTAAGGCCTCCCCAGACAGCCATTTTGCTGTTTTGCATTTCTTTTCCATGAGGATGGTCTTGATCCCTGTCTCCTGTACAATGTCATGAACTTCATTCCATAGTTCATCAGGCACTCTATCAGATCTAGGCCCTTAAATCTATTTCTCACTTCTACTGTATAATCATAAGGGATTTGATTTAGGTCATACCTGAATGGTCTAGAAGTTTTCCACACTTTGTTCAATTTGAGTATGAATTTGGTAATAAGGAGTTCATGATCTGAGCCACAGTCAGCTCCTGGTCTTGTTTTTGTTGACTGTATAGAGCTTCTCCATCTTTGGCTGCATAGAATAAAATCACTCTGATTTCGGTGTTGACCATCTGGTGATGTCCGTGTGTAGAGTCTTCTCTTGTGTTTTTGGAAGAGGGTGTTTGCTATGACCAGTGCGTTTTCTTGGCAAAACTCTATTAGTCTTTGCCCTGCTTCATTCTGCATTCCAAGGCCACATTTGCCTGTCACTCCCAGTGTTTCTTGACTTCATACTTTTGCTTTCCAGTCCTCTGAGAGAATTGGTCCACTGGTGAAGAGAATCGCAAACCACTTCGGTATTCTTCCCTTGAGAACCCCATGAACCATGTGAAAAGGCAAAATGATGGGATACTGAAAAGGGAAATCCCCAGGTCGGTAGGTGCCCAATATGTTACTGGAGATTAGTGGAGAAATAAGTCTAGAAAGAATAAAGGGATGGAGCCAAAGCAAAAACAATACCCAGGTGTGTATCTGACTGGTGATACAAGCAAGGTCCAATGCTGTAAAGAGCAATATTGCATCAATAGGAACCTGGAATGTCAGGTCCATGAATCAAGGCAAATTGGAAGTGGTCAAACAGGAGATGGCAAGAGTGAACGTCGACATTCTAGGAATCAGTTAACTAAAACGGACTGGAATGGGTGAATTGAACTCAGCATTATTTGTACTACTGTGGCCAGGAATCCCTTAGAAGAAAAGGAGTAGCCATCATGGTCAACAAAAGAGTCCTAAATACAGTACTTGGATGCAATCTCAAAAACGACAGAATGATCTCTGTTCGTTTCCAAGGCAAACAATTCAGTATCATAGTAATCCAAGGCCATGCCACAACCAGTAACACTGAAGAAGCTGAAGTTGAACGGTTCTATGAAGACCTAAAAGACCTTTTAGAACGAAAATCCCAAAAAAGATGTCCTTCCTTTGTGAGACCACAGTATTTATTACTGCTTCCAAATGAGTCCCCGTCTGTCTCCAGGGACCAAAGGGAATAGAACCTTCCTCAAGCATTTCAAGAATCTCTTTGGAGATGATCGCTACAAACTTTTAATTGTTTTTTCATTAGCAACTGAGCAATAATGGTTTTCACAAACAATCTCAGTTCCCCAAATCTGTCTCACATTGCAACTATAGGTGTAAAGATGATTTCACTTCTGAGGGGACGAGAGGTACAGAATCACAAACCCTTATCTATGGGTCTGGCTGCCTCCCTCCCTGTCACAGGAGCCGCTTGCCTTGATCAGCACCCTGAATCTCGTGTGTGGGCAATGCGAGGACATCAAGTGAGTATTTTCTGTTTCAGCCTGAGGGCAAGAATCTGCAAGAAACAGGTGCTTCAGGGAGTCCATATAGAAAAATGAAGTCTTCTGGGTCAAAGTAATCTAGTGCTAAAGCAACACTGGAAGGAGGAATAATTCAAAAATTAAATGGAGCTATTAAAGAGAGGTTAGCTGCTACCAGGTGTCAGCTGCTAATGCCTCCTAATGTCTCTTAGTGTAATTCTTTTTAAAAAATATTTATTTATTTGGCTGTGCTGGACCTTACACGTGGCATATGGGATCTTGTTCCCTGACCAGGGATCAAACCTAGGCACCTCCTCCAATCCTGACACCCACCCCCACCCCCTAGTCTCGCTGTCACGGCAGTCAGCATTCAGGGCGAAGTGTCTTAGTCACTGGGCCACCAAGGAAATCACAGTATAATTTTTGTGACAGTAGTTGTTATTGTAGGATCCAAGCGATATCAAACCTGATGTTTAATGTAACTAATGACTGGAGTTGCAGAGATATATGTGAAATCATGGAGTACCTTACAGAAATCATACCTTTTTAGGGTTACTATATGTGTGCCAACAGCACTTCCATGATTAATTAAATCTATAGGAATGATCTTTTATAGAAACAGTGTATACAGTTGGCGATTGTATGCTTAGTCCATCAGTCCTATCTGACATGTTGCAATGCAACGGACTGTAGCCAGCCAGGCTCATTTATCCATGGAAGTCTCCCGGCAGGAATAGTGGAGTGGGTAGCCAGTTCTTTCTCCAGGGGATCTTTCCCACCAAGGGATTGAACCCTGGTCTCCTGCATTGTAGGTAGGTTCTCTAACATCTGAGCTACCAGGAAGCTCTAACTCTGGAATTTATAAGTTGCTTAACAAAAGCATTGTTTCCTACTAAAAACATCCATAGCTGGCTGATTTGGGTCATACCATTTTCCAAAAGTAACTTCAGAAATGGGTTTCAGATGGCAGCTATCAGGAATAAATCATAGTGTGTCCTATTCTCTGATTTGAAAATATTTTCAAAATTTATACTTATGTAACTTCATTTTACAAAATAAAAATTACTTTTTAAATGTCATTTTCTTTAAATATGATATATTAATGTTTCAGAAATCTTGACTTCCACTTAATACTGTTATTTTTATTTTATTAATTTATTTATTTTTAAATTGACCATTTAATACTTTTAATGTCACATTAATTAACAGATCAGTTCATGATTTGGAATTAGTCGTCTTTTTTTTGTATGTCACACCAGCTTATCACTAATTGCTGTTTCTAAGTATCATAGTTTAAGTTTTAGTCTTCCATGACTAGTAGATGTTTATTCAATTCCTGTCCAAAAAACAATTAGTATTTCTGTCACCAAGCAAGTAAAGAGCTTAGAGTATATTTGAAAAATAAAATGTCAAAACTTTTTTTAATATTTAAAAATTTTATTTTTTAATTGAAAGATAATTGATTTACAGAATTTTATTCTCTGTCAAACCTCAACATGAATCAGCCATAGGCATACATATATCCCCTCCCTCTTGAACATTCCTCCCATCTCCCTCCCCAATTGCAGCCCTGTAAGTTGATAAAGAGCCCCTATTTGAGTTTCCTAAAACATTCAGCAAATTCCCATTGGCTACCAATTTTACACATGGTAATGTAAGTTTCCATGGTACTCTCTCCATACATCTCACCCTCTCCTCCCCTCTCCCCATGTCCATAAGTCTATTCTCTGTGTCTGTTTCTCCATTGTGGCCCTGCAGTTAAATTTTTTCATAATATCTTGCTAGATTCTGTATAGATGCGTTAGAATATGGTATTTATATTTCTCTTTCTGACATACTTCACTCTGTATAATTTATATAGTTTTTAATTATATATATGTTATATAAACCAGTTCAGTTCATTTCAGTCACTCAGTCGTGTCCAACACTTTGCGACCGCAAAAATCACAGCACACCAGGCCTCCCTGTTCATCACTGACTCCGGGAGTTCACTCAGACTCACGTCCATCGAGTCAGTGATGCCATCCAGCCATCTCATCCTCTGTCGTCCTCTTTTCCTCCTGACCCCAATCCCTCCCAGCATCGGAGTCTTTTCCAATGAGTCAACTCTTTGCATGAGGTGGCCAAAGTACTGGAGTTTCAGCTTCAGCATCATTTCTTCCAAAGAACACCCAGGGCTTCTCTCCTTTAGAATGGACTGGTTGGATCTCCTTGAAGTCCAAAGGACTCTCAAGAGTCTTCTCCAACACCACAGTTCAAAAGCATCAATTCTTCGGCGCTCAGCCTTCTTCACAGTCCAACTCTCACATCCATACCTGACCACAGGAAAAACCATAGTCTTGACTAGACGGACCTTAGTCGGCAAAGTAATGTCTCTGCTTTTCAATATGCTATCTAGGTTAGTCATAACTTTTCTTCCAAGGAGTAAGTATCTTTTAATTTCATACCTGCAATCACCATCTGAAGTGATTTTGGAGCTTTTACATATATAATTTATATGTTTGCATAATTATATAGCTTTTAATAAAAAATAAAATTTGTCATCAAAATGTGAAAGTGGCTCAGTCATGTCTGACACTTTGCAAATCATTGGATGATACAGTCCATGGAATTCTCCAGGCCAGAATACAGGAGAGGGTAGCCTTTCCCTTCTCCAGGGGATCTTCCCAAGCCAGGAATCCACCCAGGGTCTCCTGCATTGCAGGCGGATTCTTTATCAACTGAGCTATCACGGAAGCCCTGCCATAGAGCAGGCCTCTAAACTAGACTACAATCAGGGCGACCCTGGTGGTTCAGACAGTAAAGAATCTACCTGAGATTCAGGAGACCCATATTCAATCCCTGGGTCAAGAAGACCCCCTGGAGTAGAAATGGCAACCCACTCCAGTGTTCAGGCCTGGAGAATTCCATGAACAGAGGAACATGGAGTGCTACAGTCCATGGGGTCACAAAGAGTTGGACATGACTGGACATGACTGAATGGCTCACACTTTCTACTTTTTCAGTATATCTACATTTATTAGATGCATAAAATTTATCCGTACTCCCTATTGACTGAATAGTAACTATTTGAAGATAAACAGAAACTTCTTACCCAAATAATCTGTTTAAAAATGCTATCAAACTTAAAATTAAATGACAAGGCATAGCAACATGTATGTATACATATATCTTTTATTTTAAAACAGAACCACTTTTGTAAAATACTTTAATATCAAAGTGATTAAATACAATTATTTTATAAATCAAGTAAAGTTCACAATAAAGGACAGAAACAGTATGGACCTAACAGAAACAGAAGATATTAAGAGGTGGCAAGGATACACAGAAGAACTGTATAAAAAAGATCTTAATGGCTCAGATATCCACGATGGTGTGATCACTCACCTAAAGCCAGACATCCTGGAGTGCAACGTCAAGTGAGCCTTAGGAAGCATCACTTACAAAGCTAGAGGAGGTTTCAGAATTCCAGCTGAGCTATTTAAAATCCTAAAATATGATGCTGCACTCAATGTGCCAGCAAATTTGGAAAACTCAGCCCTGGCCACAGGACTGGAAAAGTTCTGTTTTCATTCCAATCTCAAAGAAAGGCAATGCCAAAGAATGGTCAAACTGAAGCCCAGTTGTTGCACTCATCTCACATGCTAGCAAAGTAGTGCTCAGAATTCTCCAAGCCAGGTTTCAGTAGTATGTGAACCAAGAACTTCCAGATGTTCAAGCTCAATTTAGAAAAGGCAAAGGAACCAAAAGATCACATTGCCAATATCACTTGGATCACAGAAAAAGAAAGAGAGTTCCAGAAAAACATCTACTTCTGCTTCTTTGACCATGTTAAAGCATTTGCGTGGATCACAAGAAACTGTGGAAAATTCTTGAAGAGATGGGAAAGCCAGAACACCTTAGCAGTCTCCTGAAAAATCAGTATGCAGGTCAAGAAGCAACAGTGTGAGCTGGCGATGGACCAACAGACTGGTTCCACATTTCGAAAGGAGTACATCAAGGCTGTATGTTCTCACATTGCTTATTTAACTTAAATACAGAGTATATCCGGTGAAATTTGTGGCTGGGTGAGGCACAAACTGGAATCAAGATTGCAATATCAATAACCTCAGATATGTAGATGACACCACCCTTAGGGCAGAAAGGGAAGATGAACTAAAGAGTCTCTTGATGAAAGTGAAAGAGAAGAATGGAAAAGCTGGCTTCAAACTCAGTATTCAATAAATGAAGATCATGAAACGCAGTCCCATCATTTCATGTTAAATAGATGGAGAAACAATGGAAACAATGACAGACTTTATTTTCTTAGGCTCCAAAATCACTATAGATATTCACTGCACTCATGAAATTAAAAGACACTTGTCCCTTGAAAGAAAAGTAATAACCAACCTAGAAAGCATATTAAAAATCGGAGTCATTACTTTACTAACATAAGTATGTATCGTCAGAGCTATGGTTTTTCCAGTAATCATGTATGGATGTGAGAGTTAGACCATAAAGAAAACTGAGCTCTGAAGAATTGCTGCTTTTCACTGTGGTATTGGAGAAGACTCTCAAGAGTCCCTTAGATAGCAAGGAGATCCAACCAGTCTATCCTAAAGGAGATCAGTCCTGAATGTTCATTGGAAGGCTAATACTGAAGCTGAAGCTCCAATACTTTTGGCCACCTGATGCAAAGAACTTATTGGAAAAGACCTTGATGCTGGGAAAGATTGAAGGGAGAAGGGGACGACAGAAGATGAAATGGTTGGATGGCATCACTGACTCAATGGATTCGAGTTTGAGCAACTCTGGGAGTTGGTGATGGACAGGGAAGCCTGGCGTGCTGCAATCCATGGGATTGCAGAGTCGGTCACAACTGAGTAACTGAACTGAACTGAACTAAGTTGGTGAAGGAAATGGCAACCCACTCCAGTGTTCTTGCCAGGAGAACCCCAGGGACGGGGGAGCCTGGTCGGCTGCCGGCTATGGGGTGTCACAGAGTCAGACACCACTGAAGCAACTTAGCAGAAGCAGAAGTTCTAATTTCCACCTTTTTTTTTTTAATATAAAAAGGCTTTAAATTTCTACAAATCTGTAACCTGTATTAACCTCACTGCTACTTATGGTTCAGTGCTAATACTCATCCTGGCAAGAATTTTGATATATATAAAGGTGTTATTATATACATGATTTTTTTAAAACTGTGATTCGCTTGGTATGTACAAAGTTGGAAAGATAGTCACTATTACTCTAACTCATTTGTTGAAAAGAAAATCATCTTTTCACTACTGATTTGTAATGCAGTATTTATCCTCCTTCCCACCATTAGACTGAAATTATCAGTTCACATCCACCTATTTCTACTTTAGTATGAGACTTTCATTTATTGTAACTAAATGACATGCTTTAATATTGTTTCCTGTATATTTTTACTCTTATCTTTACCCTGTGTGAGTTTAAAAATCATCTTATGTAGTTTAGAATACAATCATGGTATCTTCACTAATATTACACTCATTTGTTCCTTACCCAGGGATCGAACACTGGTCTTCTACTTGGCAGGTGGAAGCTTTACCATTGAACCAACAGGCCATGACTTTTAAATCGTCATTGATATTTCTTTAAGTTTTTTCACTGTTACACATTCAAATATCAGACACTTGTTTTACAGGAAGAAATACAAATAATTCTTTTTCAGTGGGATCTAAGTAAATGAAGAATACTTAAGAGTATCAATTCCTCTTGATAGGGTAGAGTTCTGTCTCATCTTCTCATGCAGGGTTCTCTGGCTCAGAAGAAGGTTATCAGTTCCTGGGATTTGACAGAATGGCCCTGAGAATTTGGCAATAGGAGTGATGTTTTTATTGCAGACTACGGCAGGGATTATGGGGAGTTTCTGTCTTATTTACCATTTTCTCTTCCTTTATTTTGGAGGAAGCAAATGTTAGTCCACAGATTGGATTCTCAAGCACGTGACTCTAGCCAAACTCTCTTAGTTGTTCATTTGAAAGGAATTCCTGAAACACTGGCAGCTTTGGGGTTGAAACAGTTCATCAGTGAAATTTGGATACACACTTGCTTTCTACATTCAAGAGTCAGCAGAGATGTGTCCACTGGCACCATCTTCCTCTTGAGTGTCTTTCAGGTGATCATCATTCCCAGGGACTCCAGACGGGCAGAGCTTAAGAGAAAAGCTCCCAAATATACGGGCACCTTCAGTATCCTCTGCTGGATCTTCAGCCTCATTCTCAGTATTTTGGTTCCACTTTCTAGGACTGCCAAGTGGAACAACACAAGCAACAGAGAATATAGCTCATGGCTACTGTTATTTGTGGCGTGCTGCCCCAGCGCCACAGATGTGAAGCCTTGCACCAAGAACACAGAAGCGGAGCTCAGAATCAAGGACACTTTCAAAGCTGACTAAGCCCCTTTGTAACCATTATAAAAGCCCACAGATGGTCATTACCAAGCTTCCTGACTCCCAGTTGGGCAAAGGTGCCCACTCCAGTAAGCACCCTATAGTGTCCCGACCATCACCTAAAATCAACCATCCAGCAGCAATTTTGCTTTAAGGCTGTAAAAATTGGCTATTAGCCCATGGAAACTGTCGGCATCCCCTGGTCTGTCCAGATGTGGGCCCATTGCACTCACAGTGCCTGCTTTATCTCTGCCCTTTGTTTTCAATAAACTGACTCCTTTCTGAAATGCCCTGTGTCTGGACATTCTTTTCTAACCCGCACTCAGACTGCTTCAACACTTATGGCTGATTGACAATGTACAGCAGAAAGAAACACAGCACTGTAACAATCTAGAAGGGCGGGATGGGGAGCGGCCTGGGAGGGAGGCTCAGAAGGGAGGGGACATGGGTGTACCTATGGCTGATTCTTGTTCATGTTTGACAGAAAACAACAAAATTCTGTAAAGAAATTATCCTTCAATTGAAAATTTTAAAAAATATTTAAAAACTCAAAAACAAAAAATACATACATTTCAAAAGAAAAAAAATTTACAAAAAACTGTGCAACAATTGCCCAGTGGATAGGAATCTGCCAGCAAGTGCGGGGGACATGGGTTTGAACGCTGGCCCAGGAATATTCCACATGCTTCAGGGCAACTTAGCCTATGCGCCACAACTACTGAGCTTGTGTGCTGCAACTACTGACACCTAGAGCCGCGCTTCACAAAAAAAGCCACTGCAATGAGGAGCACACGCACCACAACCAGAGGAAGCCTGCACACAGCCACAGACAAAAATTTAAGAATTTTTTAAAATATCAGGGACAAAAATAACTCAATCAAAAATTGGGCCAAGACCTCATATCTCCAAAGAAGACATTTAGATGGGCAAGAGGCAAATGAAAGACACTCAGCATCACTAATTATTAAGAAATGGAAAACAAAACTACAATGAGGTATCACCTCATTCCAGTCAGAATAACCATTATCAAAATGCCCACTAATGATACAATAAAGGCTGAAGAGGCTATGGAGGTCAGGGAACCTCCTACATGACTGAAGGGAATGGAAGCTGGTGCAGCGACTAGGGAGGACAGTGTGGAAGTTCCTTAACAAATGGAACCTCCTGGCCTGTAAGGAAATAAATTCCCTGAAAAGCAGACAAAACAGATCAGTTGACAACTCTGTAAATTCTTGGTAAATCATCTGCAATGCTGATATTCTCACTTTTGATCTATCATTCCCAAATTCTTTAAATAAATATGCACTAAAACTCGTACACTTGCACATTCTGTATTAGTTTTCTCACTGCTAATGTACGTACCTTCAGATATTTATATATTGCATTCAATGTATGTCAAAGGCATGAGGAAACAGTTCCTTTAAGCCTAGATGAGAGACACGTGCTGAGAATTTTCATGGTGTAACATTTTATGACTCTTAGTTCAGAATTTTGCAATCATGTTTTAAAACTATCCTTCCTGTGAGTTTGTTATATATATATTTGGTAAAACGATCCCATGGAAAGTTTTAGTTCAACAGAAGAAGAAAGGAAAATTGAAGCTGGTGAGTTTATGAATGAATTCACAGCAAGCCTTGTGGGACCCTGTGGGAGGTCAAGGCTAGAACCAGGCCCAGACAGTGCCAGTACGTGGGGCTCCGTCTTAGAAGTGAACACTGGGTGAAGTGCTCTGGGCTCCACAGATTGAGGGTGAATCAGTCCCTTCAGACCAAGACCAGCAGGATTCTGGTGAGCTCTGTGAGGGTGTCATTGAAGGGGGACCTGTGAAGTAGAACCTGGAGTTGAGCAAGACTGCTGATCACAATCTTAACACTTCATTCATTACAATAAATTGAAACACTAGAAACCATTCACTTTTATTAATAACCATGTATTAATTTCACAAAAGGTTGAAATTAAACATTTTACAATACACAGTATGATTCATGATTAAATCAGACTAAAATTACAGAGAAAGATACTCATTTTTCTGATGAAAGGATGTGAGGATCATTATTTTTATGACTTACAAAACAAAGCCAAGGAAACACTTAGTAAACAAGAAATATACTAATTACATGCCTTTTCTGGAAAGGGTTTCTATACATTTCTAGCTTATCACAGAAGCTGTCTTTATTTCAACATTGTCAGGTAATATACTTCACTTATGCTGATATTATAAAGATACATCAAGATTGTAGTAAACTATGTTTCTTACAATTCAAGTGCTATAAGTACTGAAAATTTAGAATCAACTTTTGGAGAAGTTCCCTGGTGGTCCAGTGGCTAAGACTCCACATTCCCAATGCAGAGGGTCTGGGTTCAATCCCTGGTCAGGGAACTAGGTCCCACATGCTGCAGCTAAGATCTGATGCAGCCAAATAAATGAATATTAAACAAAAAACAATAGAACCAAGTTCTTTCTTACTTTAATACATGGAAAGATTTCATGATCACTTATATTATGGCATCCTCCCAGGATATTTCATATCAATAACAAACAGCTCCAGCTAGATGTTCATTGTACATTTTACATTACAGTATTGATAAAAGTTAAAGAGGAGAGTGAAAAAGTTGGGTTAAAGCTCAATATTCAGAAAACTAATATAGGGGCATCCAGTTCGATCACTTCATGGGAAGTAGATGGGGAAACAGTGGAAATAGTGTCAGACTTTATTTTTGGGGGCTCCAAAATCACAGGAGATGGTGACTGTAGCCATGAAATTAAGACACTTACTCCTTGGAAGGAAAGTTATGATCAACCTAGACAGCATATTAAAAAGCAGAGACATTACTTTGCCAACAAAGGTACGTCTAGTCAAGGCTATGGTTTTTCCAGTGGTCATGTATGGATGTGAGAGTTGGACTGTGAAGAAAGCCAAAGAATCGATGCTTTTGAATTGTGGTGTTGGAGAAGACTCTTGAGAGTCCCTTGGACTGTAAGGAGATCCAACCAGTCCATCCTAAAGGAGATCAGTCCTGGGTGTTCATTGGAAGGACTGATGCTAAATCTGAAACTCCAATACTTTGGTCACCTCATGAGAAGAGTTGACTCACTGGAAAAGACCCTGATGCTGGGAGGGATTGGGGGCAGGAGGAGAAGGGAACAACAGAGTATGAGATGGCTGGATGGCACCACAGACTTGATGGACATGAGTTTGGATAAACTCCGGGTGTTGGTGAAGGACAGGGAAGCCTGCACTGCTGTGGTTCATGGGGTCGCAAAGGGTTGTACATGACTGAGTGACTTAACTGAACTGAACTGATCCTTCATCTTCTAATAGAGAATAGATAGAAATGGTTGCATCGCAACATAAAAAGGCTGATCTTTGAAGCATAAACCGTCAACAACTTTTCTTCATTCAGACTAAAATCAAAGCATAGTATAGATTATTTGAGCATTGAATTACATTCATTTTGCTTTTCAGCTAATCTCAAATCAAGTCATTGTAAACAAAGATACATTGCTAATAAGTGTATCCTTCTGTCAACCTTCATCTCACGGTCCTGGCTAATATATCCATTTTTTGTTTTTTAACTATGGATTGCTCCCTATAGTAATTATCCTTCTAGAGAAAATTTAGAAAAGAGGATTGATGAAATACTTTCTAGTATGAAATTTCTGTAATTTATTTCAATTTGATTTTTGATTAAATACATTTCTATATATTTGTTACAACATTTCCATAGGTTTCTTGTATAAACCCTTGTTTTCTGATGTTTGGTTAGGGCAAACATCTTCCATCACTTGTTCCATCACTCTCCAGCGTGTGTTCTGAGATGTTTAGTGAGATGACCACTATGACTAAAGGCTTTGCCACATTCTGCACATTTATATGGTTTCTGTCCAGTATGAACTCACAAATGTGTAGTAAGAATTGAGTTCTGATTACAGTCTTTGCCACATTTTGTACATTTATAAGGTCTCTCCCCAGTATGAATTTGCTGATGTTGGGAAAGATGTGAGTAACAGATTACCTTCTGGGCTTTCCACGTTTCCTTTCAGAGAACAGGTATGTTTGAAAAAAGGATAGAGATCTTTTCTTAAAAACGTACAGTTCTCATCAATGTTGAAGACTGAAGTTGGTGTTCTCCCCAATCTGACTTGCATTGCTCGTTTCTTTTTGCAGTAATGTGTGCCTTGTGTGTAACTGTCTCAGTTTCTTTATGTCCATATAAACGTCCTCTCTGTCTTTCATATGCCCTCGTATGTTCCCAGTCATTCATTAAATGTAAATTTCTGAGGTGAAATACTTCATATTTTCCTAGGTTTGCTTTTAGGAATACATCTTCTAACCCTGGATTCTTTGGTATCAAATCCTGGGTGTCTTGAGGAGATAAAGCTGAAAGATACCAAATAACAAGTTATTTTACCTACTATTCTCAGTGAATATCCTTAAAGATTTAGAGAGAAGTGATGAATCCTTCACTTGTTTAAAAATAAAATAGAGACAGAAGGATCAAGATGCCAGAGGATCAGGCAGAGACAGTTCCTCTCTCTCCACAAACACAACAAGAAGACATCAGAAAGGGAAGAATTTTCAGAGCCCCCGGTAAACACAAGCTGTGGACAATGAAAAGGTCAAGAAGATTCCTGCTTTGTCAGGTAGGACAGGAGAAAAATGAAGGAAAAGGAACAGGAAGGAAGTAGAGTGGGACCTGCAGCCCCGGGGGGATCTGAAGAGAGGAGAGGCCTCCACATCCGGGGAAGCTCCTCACGGGTGGGGGGAGCCCAGCTGAGACAGAAGGGGAGCCTCATTCTCTGTGGGAAGAGAACACGCCAACAGTCTGTAGCAGGAGCACAGAATGAGACCTGTACCCAGGGTAATGAGCCGTGCCCTGCCCACCCAGCCTGGAAAGGTGTCCACCACAGACAAGGGCTGGGTGCTGGAATGTGGGGTCTGGAGGGCAGACCCAGGCAGAGGACTGCTGTGGGCTGTGAGGAGACGTCCTGCAGGAAAGGCAGGGAGGGAGGAGCTCTATAAATGGGGATGTTGTGGCAAAAGCTTGAACCACCATACAGCATAGCGCCATTGCTGACTGAAGACCAAAGAAGAGCCCCACCGCAGCCCCTCTCCCCCTGTGCTGGCCCCTGCGTCGCCAGCGTCGAGGGAGGGCTCCCACTCAGGTGGGCTCTACTGAGCCCCAGCCACGGCCTCCCCTCATGGGCCTCCTCCACCATCAGCAGCCTCCTGTGCTCTGGGGAAGCCTCTGGAGCAGACACCTGTGGGTGGGCCACATGCGCGGATGGAGCTGAAAGCACAGCTAGCCCCAGGGTTAAGGAAGAAAAGCTGACACCTCTCCTCACAGCTGCACAAACAATGCTTTTCCACCCACAACTGGCTTTGTAACCTCAGCCCCTGAAGAGCATCTGATGGAAAAGCAGGACCCCGCCCCCAACCACCGTGTCAAGCAGGTGTAGCTTTAGCAGCTCTAGACTTTGCGGGCTCGCACATGAGGGGATGGGGCCAGGCCAGAGCCTGAGCTGCCCCCACAGCACCACAGTGGCTCCAGCTTCATGACGAATGCAATCCTAGGCCCTGATTTCAGTGGGTCTATGCTGGTGACCTGGTGAAAACTGTTATGCTCTGAGTCCAAGTCCCCGAATAAACTGAGAGAACAAATCCACCAAGGCAATGCAAAAGCAAGAAGGGAGTTCATTTATTGCTAACTTGAGTTAGGGCACCCTGCCACATCCAATACAGTGGCGTAAGGCAAGGGGCCCCGAGCCCTGAATTACAGCAGTATTTATAGACTTAGAACAAAGACAGGGAGTAGGCAAGGGCGGATTGGTTGCAGGGGTCTCTTGGCATCTACTAATTGGCTAGATTTCCACACGCGCAGGCTTTCTCAGGGAATTTTTCCTATTGGTCAAGCTACACCACCTGTGGGAGATCCCAGTGCCTCAGCTTTCCTAGAGACTAAACCTCAGACCTAGCCTGCCCCTTAGAGCCTGTTCTGGCTCCAGTTAGGTCCTAACAAAAACAACATCTGAGAGACATCAGGGCCATGTGCTGGGATACCCATGTTAAGGTGGGGCCAGGAGCAATGTCAACACAGGGTCACATGAGACTCACAGAATGTGCAAAAGGTGAGACACAGAGCACACCCAGAGGTGAACATTCTCAGAGGAGCAATACTCAGTGGCTTCTCTCCCAGTGGGTGTGCTCCAATCCCACCTGCCTCCACCACAGACCAGAAACAAAGTGAAGAAACAGATCTGGGGGCTCTATTCCAACAACCAGGGAGCATATTCCACCCCTGACAGGGTGTGACAACCAGAGAGCAGTGGGAAACTCCCCTCAATATCCACGTAGACTCGGGTCACAATAACAGCAATCACACCCCCTATCAAGGGGATAAGGACACAAACTTGTGCATCAGCCTCAAATCCAGGGGACAGACACCAGAAGGAAAAACTAGGATTCTGCAGCTTTCATAACACAGAACACAAACACAGAAAATTGCACAAAATGATCACACAAAGAAATATGCTGTGGAGGAGCGAATAAGATAAAAGCCTACAGGAACCAATAACTGAAGAGATATTAGTCAGTATAATGATTAACTTTCCCCTTCAATTCAGTTTAGTCGCTCAGTCATGTCCAACCGTTTGTGACCCCATGGACTGCAGCACGACCGGCTTCCCTGTCCATCACCAACTCCTGGACCTTGCTCAAACTCATGATCATTGAGTCAGTGATGCCATCCAACCATCTCATCCTCTGTTGTCCCCTTCTCCTCCTGCCTTCAGTCTCTCCCAGCATTAGGGATTTTTCCAATAAGTCACTTCTTTGCATCAGGTGGCCAAACTATTGGAGCTTAGCTTCAGCATCAGTCTTTCCAATGAATATTCAGGACTGATGTCCTTTTGCATTGACTGGTTGTATCTCCTTGCTGTCCAAGGGCTCTCAAGAATCTTCTCCAACAACACAATTTACAAGCATCAGTTCTTTGGTGCTCAGCTTTCTTTATGGTCCAACTCTTACATCCATACTTGACTACTGAAAAATACATAGCTTAACTATATTGACCTTTGTCAGCAATGTCTCTGCTTTTTAATACACTGTCTAGGTTTGTCAAAGTTTTTCTTCCAAGGAGCTAGTATCTTTTAATTTCATGACTGCAGTCACCACTTGCAGTGATTCTGGAGCCCAGGAAAAGGAACTCTCAACTGTTTGTGACCTCATGGACTGCAGACTTCGAGGCTCTTCTCTCCATGGAATTTTCCACAGAAGAATACTGGAGTGGGTTGCCATTCCCTTCTCCAGGGGATCTTCCCGGTGCAGGGATTAAAGCCAAGTCTCCTGCAATGCAAGCAAGGTTCTTTACCTCTGAGCCACCAGGGAAGCCCATTTTACGGAGGTTTTGCTTTATACAGCAAAGAAGTGACTTGAGTCTAAAATTTGTCAAGTCATATCTGTAGCTTCCAGTGTTTTAGGAATTACAAATCAGAAAAACAAAAATCTGTCCCCAGTACTCCTAGAACCTTCGCAGTTTGTCTATAACCAGACACTTCTGTCTAGAGGTAGAAACAAACTTTAAAAGGATTATCACAGTTACTCAGAAATGTGCACAGTTTTATTAAAGTCCCAGAGAAATGAAACAGCAACCAATTCATGCAAGTTGTCACAATCTAAGAAGGATATTTTAGTTCTCACTGTGAATGAGACAGGTAATCAACAGAGAGAAATTCATGATGGTTTAACAGACAAAATGAGGCAGGTGACAGATGTCTCTGACAGCAACAGAAATAAATCCAGACTTCCCCAAAATGATTTCCAATGAAGCAGATCTTCCCAAGCCTCACGACAAAGAATGACTTCCTCACTGATACTTGGACCTCTCACCTGAGTCATCGGCTCCATCCATTCACACATACCTGGGTATACGGCCACTGTCTTCATTCTCCTTATACGCCTGGGCTCCTTCATTTGCTCCAGAAAAGTCACAAGGTCCCGCTTAGAGACCACAAGACCTGTTCCTCAGAGAAAGGAATATTTGTTTTGCCAGAGATTCATCATTTTCCAAGCTAGTATTCAGCTGTCCATGAAACACAAAGTACATATGCCATGTGACTGTGAGACTTCTTAATGTGCCCAAAGACAACAATAGCAAATTCACACAGAACTGGTTTTGATACAGGAGAGTCTGGGGTTATACTATACTATGACTTTTACACAGTAATATTTCCACCATATTTCTAACCCAAGAAGAAATGACCTATGGCCCACAAATCATTTCAGAAACGATTCTGATCTGGAAGAGAAGTGATAAAATAATCAGATCAACTATGGCATATTTATTTTTGAGTGTTGTATTTGTATAACACAGGATGAATTGCCTATCAAGGAAACAGGTAATATTTTTAAAAAGCATACTGTGATCCAAGAGTTCTTGAGTGGGACAAATGTGCCATTTAAATAACAACCTTATTTTTTTTCTTACTATTTTAAACACAATTCTTTTAACTAGTAATCTTGAAATTCTGCTTCATGAATGACCATTTTGAACATTAAGGAAGTACAATACTAAGGTAAACATTCATACTTACTATTGAACATCAAGTGTTTTACAAATTTTACAGATCTAATAGGATAGCATCCTCAGCAGGAACAATCATTTTAACTATTTAGGACATACTATATATCTTTCTGAGAGTTTTTACAGTCTTGGATGTGCAACAGAAATAACAAATCAATAAAGTTGTTGACCCACCTTTTTGCAAATATTTAGCAAACATTCCTTAAATAGCTTAAATTTACTTCACTTTATGTACTCTAGACTCTGACTAATAAAACATAGACAAATACACAGGGACAACTCTGATGAAAGTTCACAGAAGTCTCTCTAATGGTGAAGAATACAAAAAGCAAGCAAAATAATCGATCAAATTATATGAATCTTTTCATGCAAATATATTAAAATGGAACTATATATTCATTTCATACATGAAATAGTCTAAGGCTATGGACTATGTAAGTATAATTTTCAAAGGTCAGAATAAATAAACGCTTCATGAAATGGCGTCTTTACTATGCGCCCTGGGTGCTGCTTGCATTCACACATGCACATAAACGCACATGAGGCAAAACCAATCTTCTGTGAATAAAAAGCATCTTTTGGAAAAAACGTTTTTAATCTACCTTTTTAAAAAACTCATGTGTATTTTGGCATATATGGTAAAACAACTATTTCTAATTGTGCATGGATGTGTTCTGAGTCACATCAATCATGCCCAACTCTTCGTGGACCCCATGGGCTGTAGCCCTCCGGGTTCCTCAATCCACGGGATTTCCCAGGCAAGAACACTGACGTGGGTGCCATTTACATCTCCAGGGGACCTTCCCCACCCAGGGATCAAACCCAGGTCTCTTGCATTGGCAGGCAGATTCTTTACTGCTGAGCCAACTGGGTACACTGAAAACAGTTTTTCCTCTTTAGTAACAGTAATTGAAAACACAATATGAGAAACAGTCTACTTTGTTAGTAAATATACCATGACACCTATTAACAACACATTTCCAGACCTATGTGAAGAAACTGTAAAACTTTACTGAAGCACATAAAGTCTGAAAAGCACAACTTTTACCTGGAAGATGTAGTGATATAAAGACTTCACTGACTGCAAATTCAGAACAATTCAAACTCAGAACAAACATGGATATATCAAATGTAAGTCTCAGCTGTATCTAGGAGAGCTAACATAATTTTGAATAATAATAATAATAAAAAAGCCTAAATAGAGGGAACCTGCCAAATTACAGGTGAAGCTATCACTGTATAGACTATTTGAAATTTTAAACTAAATGAAGCACAATAGCTACAAGGTAGCCAAAGAAGCTCACCTAAAGGGAGACTTGGACATTATTTTGAACAATAAAAGAGTAGGATGAAACGCAACATAATATTTTGTAATCATGCAACAGGTGAGGTATTCCAAAACAACATCAAAAATCAGAGGGGGAGAAAAACATCACAGGGCATAAAGGAAAGATTTAGATTTCAACGCTGTGTAATAAAGAATTTAGGGACTTGCCTGATGCTTCAGTGGTGAGAAATCTGCCTGTCAATGCAGGGGACACGGGTTCCATCCCTGGTCAGGAAAGATCCCACAAGCCTCGGAGCAACTAAGCTAGTGANTCTGATTCACATCAATCATGTCCAACTCTTTGTCGCCTGCATGGGCTGTAGCCCTCCAGGTTCCCCAATCCATGGGATTTCCCAGGCAAGAACACTGAAGTGGGTGCCACTTACATCTCCAGGCGACCTACCCCACCCAGGGATCAAACCCAGGTCTTTTGCATTGGCAGGCAGATTCTTTACTGCTGAGCCAACTGGGTACACTGAAAACAATTTGTCCTCTTTAGTAACAGTAATTGAAAACACAATATGAGAAACAGTCTACATTTTATTACCAAATATACCATGACACCAACTCTTTGTCGCCTGCATGGGCTGTAGCCCTCCAGGTTCCCCAATCCATGGGATTTCCCAGGCAAGAACACTGAAGTGGGTGCCACTTACATCTCCAGGCGACCTACCCCACCCAGGGATCAAACCCAGGTCTTTTGCATTGGCAGGCAGATTCTTTACTGCTGAGCCAACTGGGTACACTGAAAACAATTTGTCCTCTTTAGTAACAGTAATTGAAAACACAATATGAGAAACAGTCTACATTTTATTACCAAATATACCATGACACCTATTAACAGCACATTTCCAGACCTATGTGAAGAAACTGTAAAACTTTACTGAAGCACATAAAGTCTGAAAATCACAAGTTTTACTTGGAAGATGTAGTGATATAAAGACTTCACTGACTACAAATTCAAAACAATTCAAACTCAAAACAAACATGGATATATCAAATGTAAGTCTCAGCTGTATCTAGGAGAGCTAACATAATTTTGAATAATAATAATTTTAAAAAAAGCCTAAATAGAGGGAACCTGCCAAATTACAGGTGAAGCTATCACTGTATAGACTAGTTGAAATTTTAAACTAAATGAAGCACAATAGCTACAAGGTAGTCTCCTAAAGGGAGACTTGGACATTATTTTGAACAATAAAAGAATAGGAGGAAACGCAACATAATATTTTGTAATCATGCAACAGGTGAAGTATTCCAAAGCAACATCAAAAATCAGAGGGGGAGAAAATATCACAGGGCATAAAGGAAAGATGTAGATTTCAACGTTGTGTAATAAAGAATTTAGGGACTTGCCTGATGCTCCAGTGGTGAGAAATCTGCCTGTCAATGCAGGGCACACGGGTTCCATCCCTGGTCAGGAAAGATCCCACAAGCCTCGGATCAACTAAGCTAGTGAGCCACAACTACTGAAGCCCACCTGGTCCAGAGCCTGCCAGTTATTAACACAACAACTGAACCCGTGCCTTCGAGCCAGAGCTCCACAAGATAGTAGCTCCTCCTAATCACAACAGAGAAAACCCAAGTGCATCAGTAAAATTCCAGCATAGCCAAAACTAAATAAATATTAAAATTGAAAAAGAAAAATATAATTTAGAAGGTTTTGGTCCACAGGTTCTGGAAGTTTGCTTTTACTCTTGAAATTTAAGCGTTTTCATTCTCGGAATTTCCTTAGTGACTGCCAATGGCTTTACTACTCTCCGTGGGACCTGAAACTTTACGCTAGCAAGATGACTTATGTGGGACCCTAGTTTAATAAGGGAATGGCTCCGGTTGGGAGGCTGGTCATTTCACAAAGACCAACGAAGTCACTAGAGGTGTGGGGATTTGAGCCATGTGGGCTAATTAGCCCAACCTCTAAGGAGGGAAGAATGCTGGAGATGTTATCAACCATGCTTATGTAGCTAAACGCCAATAAAAACTCGGGACTTCAATGCTTGAGTGAGCTTTTTTGGCTGGCAATACTGTTTTCTGTCACCCTGATGTGCCAGGAGAGCAATGGGTCCCTTGGGATGATGACTATGGGTAAGTTCAGACAAACCTGTTCAGAAGTTAAGGAGCTTATCAAGTCCAAAAAAAGAGCATTTCAGGAAAGAGAGAACAAACAAAAGGACTATACCTCTTACCTCGGAACGAGTCATGTCTGACTCCTTGCTTTCCTCATCCTCCGGGCTTCCTTCTTAGGTAAGATTAGTCTTGGGAAATGACCCCTGACTGTTGAAAATAGGCAGTTCAATACTTAGAGAAACACACTGAGGTCCCTGTAACACAGCCCCACACAGAGGGAGGATCTCAACAGGCACAAAACACAATCCTCTACGGCCACTGACACAGCAGGGATTCTGGAGCACAGAATCAAATGAGGTGTTTTTATTCTTTTCTTCTGAACTCGCGGCCCTTCCTGTAAAAACTACACGTTCTAGGCTGACCTTCCCCTTCAAACCTTAGGCGAGACCCTGACCAAGCTCCATACAGAATAGAGCCTCCTTCACCTCTTCATGGATCAGGGACCTAGGGGTTGGGCAATGCAGGACTTTAAGCAGCGGTCTCTACAAGTTAGAAGGCAGAGCTGCCAGAGTAGGACATGGACTCTAGAAGGATATTAACAGGAAGCGGACATGGGCCCCAGGGGCCCGGCAGCTAAGCTAACGGACTTCAGAACTTCTCACGGCGAGGCGAGGACACACTGGGGACGGGAACGTGGGACGGCAGACTGAACGTCCACAGAGACCCCCGAAACCCAAGTGTGCAGGACAAAAGGCTGTGGGACTACGAAATCCAGACTTTAAACAAACACACAAACAAAGTCACCAGAACTCTCCGTGACTCATTTAAGCCCAATTCCGGGCGTGCGGAAGATCCGGTACAGAGGAAGGTGAGTGCGCTGCCGCGGCCAACGAGAGGCGCAGCAGAGTGGCGCGTAGGGCGAGGCCAGAACCGCAGGTACGTAGGGGCGGGGCCAGTGGGGGCGGAGCCTTGCCTCCCCTCACCCCTGCTCCTGTCAATTCTGGGTCTGGTGGTCCTTCTGTCCAGCTGTGCTTCCTTTCTCTGCCTTTTGTTGCCTTGAAATCTGTTTGATTCCTTCTGAGCAGAGCTGCCTCCTGCCTGTTCTAACTACTGTTTCAAACAACTTAAGGCAAAAGAGAAAAATTTTGAGAGGTGTCTCTATGTGAAGCCGAGGTGTTTTTAGCAAGTTGAAAAATGGGGAAAATTCAAAAGCCCTTTGTGTGAGTGAGTGAAGTGTCTCCTCAGTGATGAAAAGTAGAACATAATCACTTCAGCAGCAGCAGCAGCAACAACAATTAACAGAAACAATCTGTGTATCAACAGATTCTGGCAGGAGTAACAGTATGTCATTTCAATGGTTGTGTTATAAACAACAATGTGGGTTCTGGTCTCTCTCTTTCTTTCTGGACTCACTTCCTAAGAGAAAAACCAACTGCCCTGTTGTAAGCAGGTCTCTGGTTACAATTTCCTCCCAACGGTTCATCAGAGTAATTTACTTCAGTTCAGTCGCTAAGTCGTGTCTGACTCTTGGGACCCCATTGAGTCAGTGATGCCACCCAACCATGTCATCCTCTATTGTCCCCTTCTGTGCCTGTCTTCAGCCTTTCCCAGTATCAGAGTCTATTCTAATGTAACTTATTCCCATCAGGTGGCCAAAAGTATTGGACTTTCACCTTCAGCAACAGTCTTTTCAATGAATATTCAGGACTGATTTCCTTTAGGATGGACTGGTTGGATCTCTGTGCTCTCCAAGGGACTCAGAGTCTTCACCACTGCAGTTAAAAAGCATGAGTTATTCAGTGCTCAGCTTTCTTTATAGCCCAACTCTCCCATCCATACATGACTACTGGAAAAACCATACTCTTGACTACACGGGTATTTGTTGGCAAAATAATATCTGTGCTTTTTAATATGCTGTCTAGGTTGGTCATAACTTTTCTTCCAAGGAATAAACGTCTTTAAATTACATGGCTGCAGTCACCATCTGCAGTGATTTTGGAACCCGAAAAAATAGTCTGTCACTGTTTCCATTGTCTCCCATCTATTTCCCATGAAGTGTTGAGACCAGATGCCATGATCTTAGTTTTCTGAATTCTTAACAAGATGGGAATACCAGACTGTAGGGAACAAAGTATAAGGGAGGCTGGGAAGATGCTTGCAAACAAGGCTGCCGGTCAGAGCTGAACATTCTTGCAAACGTAATATTCAGGCAAGACTCCTTTGATCCCATGGGAAAAGAACATTTCTTGCACACAAGGATGTTTCTCTGATTCCTCAAAAGGAACAGACTCAGGGACAAAATAAATTCTAAGTTGATAATGAAGTTCTCAAAACAAAGTCTTCAGTTCAGTTCAGTTGCTCAGTTGTGTTCGACTCTTCACGACCCCATGAATCATAGCACGCCAGGCCTCCCTGTCCATCACCATCTCCCAGAGTTCACTGACATTCACATTCATCGAGTCAGTGACGCCGTCCAGCCATCTCATCCTCGGTTGTCCCCTTCTCCTCCTGCCCCCCAATCCCTCCCAGCTTCAGAGTCTTTTCCAATGAGTCAGTTCTTCGCATGAGGTGGCCAAAGTACTGGAGTTTCAGCTTTAGCATCATTCCTTCCAAAGAAATCCCAGGGTTGATCTTCTTTAGAATGGACTGGTTGGATCTCCTTGCAGTCCAAGGGACTCCCAAGAGTCTTCTCCAACACCACAGTTCAAAAGCATCAATTCTTCAACGCTCAGCAGTTAAGGATACACTATGAACAAAGCCTGTGCTTTATATATTTTTATTAATACATAAATTATATACCTACACTGTTTAAGTTTTATGAAAATATCAACATAAATTGTATATAAAACATATATTTAAAACAGAGGCTTTTGTTCATTGTGTATCCCTAATAATAGTGATTTATATTACTTTAACACTGTTTATAAATAATACTGTAATATTAAATTAATATTAAACTTTTTGCCACTATTAAAAAGTCATTCAGTTAGCCACAAAACATGGTCATCTATCACTGCCTGAATTCTGTCAAGAATTACTAGAGAGAGAGGAACTGATAAAGAAATATTCCTAACATTTCACTAGGAACAAGGACAGGTAGTCAGAATTCTAAGGAGAATATACTGTTTGAAAAAAAAAATTAATGGAATACAAGATGGAGCTAAAAAGAAGATCAAGAAATATTAATCTAAAATTCTCAGCTCCCAGTTGGACAACACTGAAAAATATATAAGAATATTTTTTATCACATATTTCTTATTTATTTTCTTGTTGTGCAGGACCTCCTTCCTCAGCATAACTCAACTGAACTTCTACATCCTAAATATCAAAAAGAGAATCTAAATTTGTCATATTTTTAGAATTCAAACAAATTTAACTGCTATATTATGTATATTAGCTGTAACATTATGTAGGATTCCATTTGTCTCTTCGTTTATTCACATTCAAAAACTATTAAAATGGTTCTTAATTTTGAGATATATGCTACATGCTCCAGGAAATGCACAATTGTTTCCTAAACTCCACTAGTTTATAATGATACAGGGGCTATAAGATAAATATTTAAATAACAATAATACAAAATGTCTGAAATCTGAAATTTTAGAATATGACACAAGGACTTTCAGTAGACTTTTTTCATTTTTACTACAATACAAAAAATATCTGAAGTTGTAAGTTTTATCTTACAGTTATTAAAAGCCTGTGCTCCTATAGCTGGCTATTATTTTAGGCAAAATATGTGTTCTTCAATGAGATGAACAACTGGGAATATCTTCTTAATGGGATGCTTTAGAAAATACGTGGAATCCTTTTATAATATGGATTTTGAGAAATAGATTTTTAATGTCTAAATTTCCATAATTACAACTGTTACTTTAGTTTTAATGCAGAGACAAAGACAGAAACAGAGAAAGAAAGAAAGAACCCTCTTAACACTTCTAAGAAACCAAAATAGTGTCTAAGGGTAGAAAAAACCTAGATGATATAAATTATATAGTTTTGGAACTGAAAAGTTCCAGGAAGATTCCATGATTATTACAATAAGTAGTTGTATCCACCATGAGTATTATAAAAGTCAAGTCAGTGTGGTTTAAAATTCACAATAAGACTCTTTATCCTCGACCAAATTTTATAGTTCCTCCATTGTAAGAAAGCTTTTCCCAATACAATTTTCCTGTCGCTATGTATTTCCCAACCCATTTTTTTTCTTCACTCCACCTTCAGTTTTTGAGACTTCCCTGGTGGCTCAGACAATAAAGCATGTGCCTAAAATGTGGGAGACCTGGGTTCAATGGCTAGGTCGGGAAGATCTCCTGGAGAAGGAAATGGCAACCCACTCCAGTACTCTTGCCTGGAAAACCCCATGGACGCAGGAGCCTAGAAGGCTACAGTCCATGAAGTCACAAAGAGTCGGACATGACTGAGCGACTTCACTTTCACTTTTCACTATTTACTAAAGTAAAAAGAAAAAAGTCAACTAGTCATATTTTTATAAAATGGTTTGCTCTCACCAACTTTCCATTACAAACATAAAACGGTGAGAGGGACACCACTGCTGAATATTAAGAGTAAATGTGATATGAAACTAAATTCAGAGCCAGAAAACTGATTATAAAAGAGAGCACTTTACCTTGGTTTCCAAATCTAAGTCTTCATCATCTGATGTAGGCCATGAATCAACACCAGGTTTGTTGGAAAACCTTTAGAGCAAAAACATATATCACAAAAATGAGTGAGTTCATTTCTTTAAACAAAAAATCAAGTGAAAGTTTGGCTATCTGCATATTAAATGAAGTTTCTTGACATAATTAAAACCTGGTCTCTGTTTTAAAAAAGCTTAAAAAAATTTTTTTTTGATGTGGATCACTTTGAAAGTCTTTCTTGAATTTGTTCCAATGTTGCTTCTACTTTATGTTTTGGCTTTCTGACCCTGAGGCATGTGGGATCTTAGCTTCTGGAACGGGGATCAAACCCACACTGCCTACACTGAAAGGAGAAGTCTTATTAAACATCTTAACCACTGCAATCTGTAGGGAACAAAGTATAAGGGAGGCTGGGAAGACTCTTGCAAGCAAGGCTCCCAGCCAGGGCTGAATATTCTTGCAAATGAGATCTTCAGCCAAGAATTCTTTGACCCCGTGGAAAAGAACATTTCGTGCATACAAAGATATTTCTCTGATTCTTCAAAACGGAACAGACCCAGGGTCAAAATGGATTCTAAGTTGATAAGGAAGTTCCCCAAAACAAAGTCTTAGCTGCAGTAAATAAGTTAAGGTAAAGGTGATCTCACCCCGCGCCTGCGCACTGTATAGTCATTGAATCATAGTGTTTGGCAACTTGCCCTGTAAATTGTTGTGCATAAGATATAAAATAAGGCAGCTGCAAGAAGCAGCAGAATAAGAAGAATAAAGAAAAAGTTTTAAACCACTCGGCCGTGTTGGTGTTTCATTCCGTCGCTAACATCTGGCACCCAACGTGGAGCTCGACGGAACCGAAAGGATAAGCACCCCGGGGCAGAAAGCTGAAAGGGGGACTTTCGGGGGAAAAAAGAAAAAAAGAAAAGAAAAGAACCGAAAGGGTAAGCACTCTGGCGGCGTGGGACGCTGAAAGGGGGACTTTCGGGAAAAAGAAAAAGAAACAGAAAAATAAGAGAAAAGAAAAAGAAAAACACTTGGGGAATTCCTCATCTTTAAGGTCACAATATATGGAGCTGGTTAAGGGGCTCCTGCATTCTATAGGAGTTAAAACGTCTACTTGCCGTTTGAGTGAGTTGTTCTGCCTTATAGAGAAGCATTGCTATTGGTTTAAATATCAAACAAAAATACAGTTGAATTTAAAGGAATGGAAAAAGATACAAAAGGCGTTAAGAAGGCAGCATCAAAAAGGAAATGTAATTTCTTTAAAGCTGTGGATTTTATGTAGAGCCATAACTCAGGCTTTTAAATTAATGATTGCTGAAAGTGAGGCCACCTCATGTCCTCTTAAGAAGGATGATGATCCCCTGTATGAGGATGTGTCTGTGGGAGAGAAGAAGGAAGGCGAATGTGAGGAGGGGGCTTCACCTCGGCCTCAGCCCAAGCCTCTGGATGATAGTACAGATTCATCCACCGAGACAGATGGAGAAGTGAGTTCGGGGGAGGATTCAGATTCTGTAGAGGCAATGACTGCTGCCTTTTGGAAGGTTTTATTAAATAGAAAACGAACTTCCAAGGCTGTTAACACTTCTGCAACACCTTATGCATCGCTATTCCTGGTGGCTGCTGATAAAGCTGAAGTAGGGAGAGAAAATCGGCGGTTTACATTCCCTGCTTCTATGTTCTATGATGATGATGATCTTCCAGCGCCCCAGGAGGAGGTGTTTATAAACTACAGACTAATGTTTTTGGCCCATTGTCAAGAGGAACTTTTGGTTTGCTTTTGGGGAGAAGTAGTGCAGCATTAAGAGGATTGACTGTATTCCCAGGAGTAATTGATTCTGACTATGTTGGCAAAATTTTAATTATAGTCTCTACATCACAAACTCTTTCTTTACTGGCAGGGGAACGGATTGCACAACTTCTTTTGTTACCTTATCACCCATTTCCTTCATATTCAAAGGAGAGAGTTGGTGGTTTTGGAAGTACAGGACAAAGTATGTTTTATGAAATGCTTTTAATGACTCTCGCCCTTCAATGTCACTGATTATTGAAAATAGACAGTTTGAAGGATTAGTGGATACAGGAGCAGATGTTTCAGTTATTTCTCTCCAGCAGTGGCCTAATGACTGGAAAAAAGAAAAAAGGCCTCTTATTTTAACAGGCTTAGGATCTATAGCAGATATGTGGAGAAGCACTCAACCTTTGTCATGCCAATATTTGGGGAAGGGATCTTTTATCTTCTTTAAGAACAACGCTCACCATCTCAGTGGACAACTGGTAGCCACTGCTCAGATTCCTCAAGCTCTCCCATTGAAATGGTTAACTGATGTCCCTAAATGGGTTGAGCAGTGGCCACTTCCAAAAGTGAAGCTCGAGGCTTTAGAACAATTAGTAGAGGAACAACTTCAGTCTGGCCATAACGAAACTTCCACGTCTCCTTGAAATTCTCCTGTTTTTGTCATTAAGAAAAAATCTGGTAAATGGAGAATGTTGACTGATTTAAGAAGAATTAACAAATGTATAGAACCTATGGGAGCTTTGCAATTAGGTCTCCCTTCTCCTGCTTTGATTCCACAGAATTGTTGATGGTTTTAGATTTGAAGGATTGCTTTTTAAATATTCCTTTGCAAATAAAAGATAGAAATAAATTTGCTTTTACTATTCCAGTGTATAATCATGGGCAGCCCGTAAAACGTTATCAATGGACAGTGTTGCCTCAAAGAATGATTAATAGCCCCACACTTTGTCAGGAATTTGTTGATCGTGCTCTTATCATTGTGAGGCAACAATTTACTAATTGTTTTCTCTGTCATCATATGGATGATCTTTTATTGGCTGCTCCTAGTAAAGAGGAGCAGGATAAATTTTTATTCATGTGAAAAAAGCTTTAAGTGATTTTAATCTTCAAATTGCTCCTGAAAAATTTCAAACTGAATTTCCTATTTCATATTTAGGTGCCATTTTGGAACGACAAAGAATAAAACCTCAAAAAGTCGAAATTAGACGAGATAATTTGAAAACTCTTAATGATTTTCAGAAGCTTTTGGGTGATATTAACTGGTTACGTCCCATGTTGGGGATCCCTATACATCAATTGTGTCATTTATTTTCTACCCTGGAGGGTGATGCTGCTCTTAATAGTCCTCAATCTCTTACTTCTCAAGCAATAGAGGAATTACACTTTGTAGAACATCGGTTAAATGAAGGATTTCTTACTTATCTACAACAGGATCAACCTATATATTTCATGGTGTTCCATATTCCCTATTCTACTGGTGTTATTGCTCAATTTGCAGGGTTGATTGAGTGGGTATTTTTACCCAATAATTATACAAAAAAGCTTACTACTTATATGGATAGAATTGCTTTCCTCATTCTGAAAGGTCGAGGCCACATTACCCAGTTAATTGGAAGTGACCCTCAAACAATCATTACTCAACTTACTTCCACCCAAATCTCTAATTGCTTACAGTTTAATGAAAATTGGCAGATAGCTCTTGCATCTTATTCAGGGACTTTTTCTAATCATTATAGGAGGAATTACACCTTGTAGAACAATGGTTGAATGAAGGATTTTTTACTTATCTACAACAGGATCAACCTATATATTTCATGGTGTTCCATATTCCTTATTTTCCTACTGGAGTTATTGCTCAATCTGCAGGGTTGATCGAGTGGGTATTTTTACCCAATAATTATACAAAAAAGCTTATTACTTATATGGATAGAATTGCTTTCCTCATTCTGAAAGGTCGAGGCTGCATTACCCAGTTAATTGGAAGTGACCCTCAAACAATCATTACTCAACTTACTTCCACCCAAATCTCTAATTGTTTACAGTTTAATGAAAATTGGCAGATAGCTCTTGCATCTTATTCAGGGACTTTTTCTAATCATTATCCTCAATCTAAATTGATAGATTTTCTTCGACACATGCCAGTAATTTGTAAATCTCCCATATCTAATATTCCAGGTGAAGGGAAAACTATTTTTACAGATGCCAATAAAAATACTGCTGGCTATTGGACCGATACTGCTTCTAAAGTTGTTCCACATTCCTTTTCTTCCGTGCAGCCTGCTGAACTTTGGGCCACTTGTCTGGCACTACAGGATTTGTTTGATGTTCCTATTAATATTGTTTCTGATTCTAAATATGCAGTCTTTTCATGTACTTATCTTCCTGAAGCCACTCTACCATTAACTTTAAGAACTAATATTGATAAGTTATTTTTTCAGGTTCAACAATTATTAATCAGGTGACTAAACCCTGTGTTTTTAACTCATATTCGAGCTCATTCTTCTTTCCCTGGACCATTATCTCAAGGAAATGCAAATATAGATGCCTTACTTTATCCTGTACAGTCTGCTACACAAGAACATTGCTTACATCATACTAATTCTAGAGGATTACAAAAAACTTATCCATTAACACGAAAACAAGCTCAACACATTGTTCGTTTTTGTTCCATATGTGCACCATTTGTCTTGCCCTTTGCCCCTCCTGGAGTAAATTCTAGAGGATTAACAATCTAACCAAATCTGGTAAATGGATGCTGTTTTTATTTCCTCATTTGGTAAACAGAAATATGTTCATCATACTATAGATACTTATTCTCACTTTCAGTGGGCTACTGCTTTAAGTTCAGAAAAGGCTGACTCCGTTATTACTCATTTACTATTTTATTTTGCTATTATGGGTATACCTATAGAATTAAAAACTGATAATGCTCCCACATATCAATCCTCTAAATTATCTCAATTTTTAAAACAATATCATATTAAGCATACTTTTGGAATTCCTTATAACAGTCAAGGACAAGCTATAATTGAAAGAGCTAATCACCCACATATCAATCCTCTAAATTATCTCAATTTTTAAAACAATATCATATTAAGCATACTTTTGGAATTCCTTATAACAATCAAGGAAAAGCTATAATTGAAAGAGCTAATCGTACTCTTCATGAGTATCTTGAAAAAATAAGAAAGGGGGAGAAGGATGTGATATCACCAAGGGATGTATTAAATAAAACGCTATTAAGTCTTAATTTTTTGAATGTCTGGGGAAAAGGTAAAATGACTCCAGCAGAACAGCATTTCGGCAATACAGAAAAGAAGACAAAAAGCTTTGAACATTCCTGGGTATGGTATAAGGATGAGATAAAGGGATGGATTCCAGCAGTACTTCATTTTGGGGGGCGAGGATATGCTTTCATTTCTGTGAATGATTCCAGGATCTGGGTTCCATTAAGATTGGTGAAGTTGCAGGATGAGCGACCCATTCGTGCGCCAGTTTCAGAAACGGTCCACGCAGAGGACCTTCACCTTTGCAACAAGAGAAGCGAATCCACCGACATGGGGACAGCTGAAGAAACTGACACAGGAAGCTGAAAAGACATTGCAGAAGGCGGGGCAGCCATTGAGTCCTGCTAATCTTCTGTTGGCCATGATGGCAGTGGTGACTTGTCAGGTAAAGCAGAGGACCTTCACCTTTGCAACAAGAGAAGCGAATCCACCGACATGGGGACAGCTGAAGAAACTGACACAGGAAGCTGAAAAGACATTGCAGAAGGCGGGGCAGCCATTGAGTCCTGCTAATCTTCTGTTGGCCATGATGGCAGTGGTGACTTGTCAGGTAAGGTATGTGGGAGCTACTAATTATACTTATTGGGCTTATATTCCTAACCCTCCTTTGGTGCGGGTGGTGTCTTGGGGTGAAGTAGAAGTTCCAGTCTGTACTAATGAAACTACCTTTTTCCCTCCACCTGACTGTGGAGGGATTGAGCAATTATCCCAGCATGTACAAAATTATAACGTTACTAATCTTACTATAGCAGCTGAAGGTATTCCTTTATGTATAGCAGGACATTCCTTTTGTCTGTCTACAAAAACACACTCACATCATTCTTATAATACTTGGGGAGTTCAATATAGAGGACAACATTTCACAGTTTTTACTGTGCTCATTTCTTCTTGTGGCTTTCATACTTCACGGTCTTACTTAAATAAGAATAAGGGGGTACATATGTCCCTCTGCTCTGCTTCATTTTATGAAGCATCTTTATCACATCTGGAGTGGGAACGTTGCAGGGTTCATGACTCTCGTCTAGTTATGAATTATTCAAATCATGTAATTGTAGATTGGAGTCCTACTCATGGGGAATTTTTAGAAAAATGNAGGGATCATGACCCTCGTCTAGTTATGAATTATTCAAATCATGTAATTGTAGATTGGAGTCCTACTCATGGGGAATTTTTAGAAAAATGGTCTAATCGATCTTTGAAATGGCATCGCATAAATGGTACCCTATATGGTCAAGGAAATGAAACTGCAAAATGGCAACATTTTGCATTGCTTCCACCTCAATTGCAAATGGGGGGATACCCTCAATTACAGGGGGATATGTGGAAATTGTGGGCTGTGTCAGGTAATCTTACTATTTGGACTGGAAATTTCACCTTAAATGTTAATGATCTTTCTGGGCCTTTTCAAGTTCATTTGCATATTAACAAATCTTACTCTGCTATAGCATATGTAAAATTTCCTTACTCCTTACTGTATGGGCAATGGACTTGAAATGGAATTTTGGGAGTTATATCATGTTCTGAAGAATGCTTGGTATCATCATCACATCAATTCTCACCTTGGCTTCAGTAACAGCAACAGCAGCTATAGCAGGTCTTGCTTTGTATCAGGGCATACAGACTGCTGATTTTGTCAGGGAGTGGCATAAGGATGTTCATTTATTGTGGCAACAACAGCATGATTTGGACGCTTAATTGGCTACTGATGTATTGAATTTACAACACACTGTTTCCTGGTTAGGAGATCAAGTGACTGTGTTAGCTACAAGGAGTATGTTAAAATGTGATTGGAATACATCCCACCTATGTGTAACCCCTGTTCCCTTTAATATGATTGAGGGCTGGGAAAAAGTGAAGAAGTCTTTAGTGGGACACCAGAATTTAGCTGCTGAAATTATGAAATCGGAACAAACTATATTGTCAACTTTTAGTAAGATGCTGCCTGATATTATTGGTTCTGATATACTGAAGAATCTTCAAGAAGGAAGAACTCTGGTTACCTATTAATTTTACTCGACCTTGGTCAGACTCTTTTGATGTCACTCATCTTGTGAATGGTGTACAAACTCTTTTCCATCGATCCCAAAGAATGCTTGGCATCGTCATCACATCAGTTCAGTAACAGCAACAGCAACTGTAGCAGGTCTTGCTTTGCATCAAGGCATACAGACTGCCAATTTTGTCAAGGAGTGGCATAAGGATGCTCATTTATTGTGGCAACAACAGCATGATTTGGACGCTCAATTGGCTACTGATGTATTGAATTTACAACACACTCTTTGCTGGTTAGGAGATCAAGTGACTGTGTTAGCTACAAGGAGTGTGTTAAAATGTGATTAGAATACATCTCACCTATGTGTAACCCCTGTTCCCTTTAATATGATTGAGGGCTGGGAAAAAGTGAAAATGTCTTTGGTGGGACACCAGAATTTAACTGCTGAAATTATGGAATTGGAACAAACTATATTGTCAACTTTTAGTAAGACACTGTCTTATATTATTGGTTCTGATGTACTGAAGAAACTTCAAGAAGGATTAGATAACTTCAATCCTTTAGGGCATGCATCTACATTGTTAACAACATCCTTTGTGAAAACTTTGTTAATTGTTGCTTTATGTTTCATTGCTTTTATAGTCTACCGGTGCAGGCAAGCAGGGAAATAACTGAAAGAAGAAGCTTTGCATATTCAGGCGCTTATTCAGCACCTGCAAGAAAAGAAAGGGGGAGATGTAGGGAAAAAGTATAAGGGAGGCTGGGAAGACTCTTGCAAGCAAGGCTCCTGGTCAGGGCTGTATATTCTTGCAAACGAGATCTTCAGCCAAGAATCCTTTGATCCTGTGGGAAAAGAATATTTCTTGCATACAAGGATGCTTCTCTGATTCTTCTAAAAGGAACAGACCCAGGGACAAAGTAGATTCTAACTTGATAAGGAAGTTCCCCAAAACAAAGTCTTAGCTTTAGTAAATAAGTTAAGGTAAGGTTATCTCACCCTGCGTCTGCAAACTGTATAGTCGCTGAGTCATAGTGTTTGGCAATTTGCCCTGTTGATTGTTGTGCAGAAGATATAAAATAAAGCAGCTGCAAGAAGCAGCAGAATAATAATAATAATAATAAAATAATTCAAACCACTCGGCCGTGTTGGTGTTTCATTCCGTGGCTAGCAAACTGCTCCATCAGGAAAGGATTCCAGGCACTCCCCTCGCATCCCAAGAGGAGGCGCTCGCATCAAGAGAGTCTGGAGGAACACCAGGGGTCGAGCCACAATTCCCCAAGACCTCCAAATGCCTCATCACTCCAGATGAACCTGACTGCCCTGCACTTCCTCGAATGTCACCCCGAGGATCAACTCATGCCACGCTGGAATGTGTGACATCCTTGGGTTACCTCGAGGGCAAGCCACAGATCCCTGTGTCCGTTCAACGGGGAGCCTGACACTGCTGCTGCAGCTTGGGAGGAAAATGGCCGTGCACGTCTCCATGTGAGATTACGTGTGACTCCACTGTGGGGGTTCCAGGGGAACACCAAGACCCATGTCAGCACGGGCGAAGAAAATACAGGCTCCGGCCTCAGCTCCAGACGGAATCTGAGGACCCGCGCCGACTGATGAGAAATCCCCAGAGGCCCGTTGCAACTCGCATGGAGACTGGTCTCTCCTGAGGCCACAGGGGCGGGTCCCTGGGGTCCCCTTCATAACTTGAGATCACCCCACTGCAACTCGAGACAAACCAGGAACTTCCCCCCTGCATGTGGGGTGAGGCAGTTGTCTGCTGCGGCATCTCGGGGGAATTCACCGCTTCCCTCTTGGACCTTGAAAGGCTCCTTCACAGCCATGCTGTGACCCATGAATTTCCCTGACCCACCAGTCCCAACTTGAGAGGAAAAGCGAGGGTCCCGCTCAACTCAAGATGAGCCCCGATTTCCCCTGCTCAGCTCCAGATGAGGGTCCCTTTACCTGCTCTGTCAGGAAAGGATTCTCGGCACTCCCCTTGCATCTCAAGAGGAGGCGCTTGCACCAGGAGAGTCGGGAGGAACACCAGGGGTCTTGCCACCATTCCTCAAGACCCCAAATGCCTCGTCCACTCCAGATGAACCTGACTGCCCTGTAGAGACTCGACTGTCACCCCAAGGATCGACTCACGCCATGCTGGCATGTGTGACAGCCCTGGGGTAACTTGAGGGCAATCCACAGATCCCTGTGTCCACTCGACGGAGAGGCTTACACTGCTGCTGCTGCTTGGGTGGAAAGCAGCCGTGCAGGCTTCCACTCGAGATGAGGCCTGGCTCCCCTCTGGGGGCTCCAGGGGAACCCCAAGACCCATGTAAGCACGGGCAAGGAAAGCTCAGGCAGCGGCCTCAGCTCCAGATGAGGACTGAGTACGTGGCGTCCAATGGGGAGGAATCCACAGAGGCCCCTCGCAACTCCCCCGGAGACAGGCCTCTCCTGAGGCCACAGAAGCGGGTCCCTAAGGTCCCCATCATAACTCAAGAGGAACCTGCACAACTCAAGAAAATCCAGGAGCTCCTCCCCTGCAGGCAGTGTGAGGCCTTTGTCCGCTGCTGCGTCTTGGGGGAAATCACCTCTTCCCTCTTGAATTTCAAAAGGCTCTTTCACACCCTTGCTGTGACACACGAAGTTCCCCAAACCACCCGTCCCCACTCAAGAGAACACCAAGCGTCCCACCACATCTAATGAGAAGCACTGTTTTTTCCTGCTCAGTTCCAGGTGACAGGCCCTGTCCCTTCTCTGTCAGGAAAGGATTCCCGGCACACCCCTCACATCCCAAGAGTTGTCACTTGCACCAGCAGAGCCTGGAGACACACCAGGGGTCATGCCGCCATTCCCCAAGATCCCCAATTGCCTCGTCCATTCCAGATGAACCTTACTGCCCAGCACTGACTCGAATGTCACCCCAAGAATCGACTCACACCACGCTGGCATGTGTGACAGCCCGGGGGTACCTCGAGGGCAAGTCCCAGATCCCTATGTCCGCTAGTCGGGGAGACTGACAATGCTGCTGCAGTACGGTAGGTAAGCGGCCATGCACAGCTCCACGTAGATGAGCCCTGACTCCCCTGTGGGGGCTCCAGGGAATCCCCAAGACCCATGTCAGCATGGGTGAGGAAAGTTCAGACACCGGCCTCAGCTCCAAACCAGGCCTGAGGACCTGACGCTGATGGGGAGGAATCCCCAGAGGCTTCTCGCAATTTGCACAGAGAATAGCCTATCCTGAGGCCACAGGGGCAGGTCCGTGGATCCCCATTGTAACTCGAGAAGATCCCGCTGCAACTCGTAAAAAATCAAGAGCTTCATGGCTGCTTGCAAGGTGAGGCCCTTGTCCACTGCGGCGTCTCAAGGGAAATCACCCCTTCCAGCTGGAACTTGAATAGCTCCTTCACACCTGTGCTGTGACCCACGAAATTTCCCAACCCAACAGTCGCCACTAGAGAGGAACACCAAGGGTCCCACCATGATACAAGAGGAGCCCCGCTTTCCCCTGCTAAGCTCCAGATGAGTTTCCCTTTCCCTGGCCATTGGGAAAGGATTCCTGGCGCTCCCCTTGCAACCCAAGAGGAGGCGCTCACACCAGGAGAGTCGGGAGGAACACCAGGGTTCGTGCCACCATTCCCCAAGACCCCCAAATGCCTCATCCACTCCAGATGAACCTGACTGCTGTGCACTGACTCGACAGTCACCCCAAGGATCGACTTGTGCCATGCTGGTACATGAGACATCCCTAAGGTACCTAGACGGCAAGCCACAGATACCTGTGTCAGCTCGATGGGAGCCTAACACTGCTGCTGCAGCTTGTGACGAAAGCGTCTGTGCATGTCTCCACGTGAGAGGAGGCCTGACTTTCCTGTGGGGGATCCAGGGGAAACTCAAGTCCTATGTCAGCACTGACAAGGAAAGCTTTGGCTCTGGTCTCTGCTCCAGACTAGGACTGAGGACCCGGTGCAAACTGGGTTGGAATCCTCAGAGGACCCTCGAAACTCGCATGGAGAATGGCCACTCCTGAGGCCACAGGGGCGGGTCCCTGGGGTTCCCGTCCTAACTCAAGAGGACCCCGTTGCAACACCAGAAAAACCAGGAATTTCTCCCCTGCAGGCGGGGTGAGGCGCTTGTCTGCTCTGGCGTCTCATGGGAAATCACCCCTTCCCTCTTGGACCTCTAAAGAATCCTAAACACCCTTGCTGTGACCCACGAGTTCCACGACACAACCGTCCCCACTCGAGAGGAACACCAAGGGTCCTGCCGCGACCAAAGAGGGGCCATTTTTTACCCTGCTCACCTCCAAATGAGAGTGCCTTTCCCTGCTTTGAGTGGAAAGGATTCCCGGCGCTCCCCTCCCATCCTAAGCGGAGGTGCTTGCACCAGGAGACTCAGGAGGAGCAAGAGGGGGAACAAGAGGGGTCGTGCCACCATTCACAAAGACCCCCAAATGCCTCGGCCACTCCAGATGAAACTGACTGCCCTTCACTGCTCGACTGTCACCCCTAAAATGAACGCACGACATGCTGGCACGTCTGACAACCCTGGAGGGGTGAGGCCCTTGTCCGCTACAGATCTCGGGGGAAATCACCACTTCCCTCTTGGACCTTGAAAGGCTCCTTCACCCCCTTACTGTGACCCAAGAAGTTCCCCGCCCCACCCGTCCCCCTCGAGAGGAAAACTAAGGGTCGCGCCATGACTCAAGAGGAGCCCCGTTTTTCCCTGCTCAGCTCCAGATGAGGGTCCCTTTCCCTGCTTTGTCTTGAAAGGTTTGCCGGTGCTCCCTCGCATTGAAGAGGAGGTGGTTGCACCAGGAGCATCGTGAGGAGCATCAGGGTTCGGGCCACCATACCCAAAGACAATCAAATTTCTCGTCTACTGAAGATGAACCTGAAAGCCCTGAACTGACTCGACTGTCACCCCGAGGCTCGACGCCAGACACACTGGCACGTGTGACAGTCCTGGGGTACCTCAAGGGCAAGTGACAGATTCCTGTGCCCGCTCAACAAGGAGCCTGACACTGCTGCTGCAGCTGAGGAGGCAAGTGGCCATGCAGGTCTCCAGGCGGGACGAGGCCTGACTCCCCTGTGGGGGCTCCAGGGGAACCCCAAGATCTATGTCAGCACAGGTGAGGAAAGCTCAGGCTCCAACCTCAGCAACAGTTGAGGACTGAGGACCCGGTGACGACTGGGGAAGGATCCCCAGAGGCGCCTGGCAACTGGCACGGAGACTGGCCTCTCCTGAGGCCACAGGGGCAGGTCCCTGGGGTCCCCATTGTAACTCGAAAGGACTTGCCACACCTCGAGAAAAACCAGAAGTTTCTCCCCTGCAGGCGATGTGAGGCCCTTGTCCGCGGAGGCATCTCGGGGGAAATCAACTGTTCCCTCTTGGTCCTCGAAAGGCTCCTTCAGCCCCTTTCTGTGACCAAGAAGTTCCCCGCCCCACCCATCCCCACTCGAGAGGAACACCGAGGGTCCCGCCGGAACTCAAGAGAAGCCCCGTTTGCCCCTGCTCAGCTCCAGGCGAGGGACACTTTCCTTCTACGTCTGGAAAGGTTTCCAAGCGCTCCTCTTGCATCCCAAAAGGAGTCGCTCGCACCAGGAAAGTTGGGAGGAGCATCAGGGGTAGGGCCACCATTCCCCAAGACTCCCGAATGCTTCTTCCATTCCAGATGAACCTGACTGCCCTGCACTGTGTCGACTGTCACCCCGAGTCCTGAAGCCCGAACCACTGGCACGGGTGACAGCCCTGGGGTACGTCGAGGGCAAGCCACATATCACTGTGTCCGCTCGACGGGGTGCCTGACACTGCTGCCTTAGATGGGGAGGCAAGCGGCCGTGCATGTCTCCAGGCGAGAGGAGGCCTGACTCCCCTGTGGGACTCCAGTGGAAGCCCAAGACATATGTCAGCATGGGCGAGGAAAGCTCAGGTTCCGGACTCAGCACCAGACGAAAACTGAGGACCCGCCAATGACAGGGGAGGAATCCTGAGTGGCACCTGGCAACTACCACGGAGACTGGACACTTCTGAGGCAATAGAACTGGTCCCTGGGGTCCCCGTCATAATTCGAGTGGACCCCGCTGCAACTCGAGAAAAACCAGAAGCTTCTCCCTTGCAGGCGGGATGAGGCCTTTGTCTGCTGCTGCCTCGTCTCTGGTGAAATCACCCCTTCCCTCTTGGACCTCGAAAGGCTCCTTCACCCCTTGCTGTGATCCAAGAAGTTCCCCACCCCAGCCATCCCTAATCGAGAGGAACCCAGAGGGTCCCACCGAGACTCAAGAGGAGTCCAGTTTGCCCTTGCTAAGCTACAGATGAGGGTCCCTTTCCCTGCTCCTTAAGGAAAGGGTTCCCAGCAATCCCCTCACAACCCAAGAGAAGGCGCTCACACCAGGAGAGTTGGGAAGAGATCAGGGGTCGGGTCACAATTCCCCAAGTCCCCCAAATGCCTCGCCCACTCCAGATGAACCTGACTGCCCTGCACTGCCTCGACTGTCACCCTGAGTCTCGAAGCCCAAACCACTGGCATGTGTGAGGGCCCTGAGGTACTTCGAAGGCAAGCCACAGATCTCTGAGTCCACTCGACTGGGAGCCTGACACTGTTGCTTCAGCTGGGGAGGCAAGTGGCCGTGCACGTCTCCAGGCGAGACGAGGCCTGACCCCTCTATGGGGGCTCCAGGGGAACCGAAAGACCTATGTCAGCACGGGCGAGGAAATCTCTGGCTCTGTCCTCAGCACCAGATGAGGACTGAGGACCCGGTGACGAGTGGGGAGGAATCCTCTGAGCGCCTGGTATCTGGCACAGAGACTGACCTCTTCTGAGGCTACAGGGTGAGTCTCTTGAGTCCCCATCGTAACTTGAGAGGACCCCACCGCAACTCGAGGAAAACCAGAAGCTTTTCCCCTGCAGGCAGTGTGAAGCTCTTTTCCACTGCGGTGTCTCGAGGGAAATCACCCCTACCCTATTGGACCTCGAATGGATCCTTCACCCCCTTGCTGTGTCTGAAGAAGTTCACTGGCCCTCCTATCCCAACTCGAGAGGATCCCCGAGGGTCCTGCCATGGCTCAAGAGCAGCCCCGTTTCCCCTGCTCAGCTCCAGATGAGAGTCCCTTTCCCTGCTCCATCAGGAAAGGTTTCCCGGCGCTCCCCTCGCATCCTAAGAGGAGGTGCTCCCACCAGGAGAGTAGGGAGAAACCTCAGGGGTCAGGCCACCTTTCCCCAAGACCCTCAAATGCCTCGTCCACTCAAGATGAAACTGACTGCCCTGCACTGACTCGATTGTCACCCCGAGATTGACTCCCGACACACTGGTACTTGTGACAGCCCTGGGTTACCTCGAGGGCAAGCCACAGTCCCTGTGTCAGCTCGATGGGGACCCGGACACTGCTGCTGCGGCTGGGGAGCCAAGCGGCCGTGCACGTCTCCAGTCGAGAGGAGCACTCACTCCCCTGTGTGAGCTCCAGGAAAACCCAAGACCTTTGTCAGCACAAGCGAGGCAAGCTCAGGCTCCAGCCTATGCACCAGATGAAGACTGAGGACCCAGTGAGGACAGGGGAGGAATCCCGAGAGGCGCCTCGCAACTTGCACGGAGACTGGCCTCTCTTGAGGCCACAGGGGCGGTTCCCTGGGGTCCCCGTCATAACTTATGACCCTGCCGCAACTCGAGAAAATCTAGAAGCTTCTCCCCTGCAGGCAGGCTGAGCCCCTCGTCCCCTCTTGCGTCTCGGGGTAAATCACCCGTTACCTCTTGGACCTCAAAAGGCTCCTTCACACCATTGTTGTGACCGAAGAAGTTTTTTGCTGCACCAGTCCCGACTCGAGAGGGACCCTGAGGGTCCCATCACTACTCAAGAGGAGCCCTGTTTTCCCCTGCACAGCTCCAGATGAGGGGTCCTGTCCCTGCCTCATCGGGAAAGGATTCCCAACACTCCCCTCGCATCTCAAGAGGAGGCGATCGCACTAGGAGGGTCGGGAGGAGCCTCAGGGTTCGGACCACCATTCCCCAAGACCCCCAAATGCCTCGTCCACCCCAGATGAACCTGACTGTCCTGCTCTGCCTCGACGGTCACCCCGAGGCTCGACTCCTGACACACTGGCACGTGTGACATCCCGGGTGTACCTCGAGTGCAAGCCACAGATAACTGTGTCTGCTTGACAGGGAGCTGGACACTGCTGCTGCAGCTCGGGAGGAGAGTGGCCGTGCATGTCTCCAGGCGAGACGAGGCCTGACTCCCCTGTGGGCGCTCCAAGAAAACCCTAAGTCTAATGTCAACATGGGCAAGGAAAGCTCAGGCTCCGGCCTGAGCACCAGACGAAGACTGAGGACCTGGCGACGACTGGGTAGGAATCCCAGAGGTGACTCGCAACTCGCACGGAGACTGGCTTCTCATGATATCACAGGGGCGGGTCCCTGGGGTCCCATCGTACCTCGAGAGGACCCCACCGCAACTCGAGTAAAGCCAGAAACTTCTGCCATGCAGGCAGGGTGAGGCCCTTGTCTGCTGCAGCATCACTGGGGAAATCAATCCTTTCCTCTTGCACCTTGAAAGTTTCCTTCGCACCCTTACTGTGACGCAAGAAGTTCCCCATCCCACCTGTCCCCGCCTGAGAGGAACCCCGAGGGTTCCACGCGACTCAAGAGGAGCCCCATTTTCTCCTGCTTAGCTCCAGATGAAGGGCCGTTTCCCTGCTCCAACGGGAAAGGGTTTCCGGCGCCCCCCTTGCATCCCAAGAGGAGGCACTCCCTCTAGGAGAGTCAGGAGGAGCCTCAGTGGTCGGGCCACCATTCCTCAATACCCCCAAATGCCTCGTCCACTCCAGATGAACCTGACTGCCCTGCACTGCCTCGACTGTCACCCCGAGGATTGACTCTCGACACACTGGCACGTGTGACAGCCCTGGGGGACCTCGAGGGCAAACCACAGATTCCTGTGTTTGATCGTTGTCCTCCCCACTGCTGCTGCTGCTGGAGAGGAAAGTGGCAGTGCACGTCTCCAGGCGAGACGAGGCCTGACTCCCCTGTGGGGGCTCCAGGGGAACCCCAAGACCTATGTCAGCATGGGCGAGGAAAGCTAAGGCTCCAGCCTCAGCACCAGATGAGGACTGAAGACCCAGCGACGACAGAGGAGGAATCCCCAGAGGCGCCTTGCAACTCGCACAGAGACTGGCCTCTCCTGAGGCCACAGGGGCGGGCCCCTGGGTTCCCTTCCGAAACTCGAGAAAAACCAGAAGCTTTTTCTCTGCAAGTGGGGTGAGGCCCTTGTCCGCTGCGGCACACTAGAGATTTTCCCTCAATGAGGATAAGGCCCTTTTCCCCTTCTCAGTGACTTGAGAGCAATCTTGTCTAACTCTTGTGCCTCGAAAGGAGCCATGACTAATCTCAGGCAACATGAGAGCTACCCTGAGGTCCCTGTCACAACTCGAGAGGAGCGTGAACATTCAGGTCACAACTTGAGAAACACCATGAGATTCTAACCCAACGTGAGATGAGGCCTTTTCTCCTGCAGTCATTCTAGAGCAATTCCGCACACGACATTGCAACTCAAAAGGAGACTAGACTACCCTGAGGCAACATTAAAGATTCCCTGAGTTCTCCGTCACAACTCGAGAGGAAACCAAAGCTTTAGGCTGCAACTTGAGAAACACCATGAGATAGATCCCTCAGTGAAAAATGAGGCCAATTGCCCCGGCAGTGACTCGAGAGCAATGCCACGCACTGCCTTGCAACTCGAAAGGAAACTTGACTTCCTTGAGGAAACATGCGAGGTTCCCTAGGTTCACCTTCAGACATCTAGAGGAACCCCAATCTCCCCACTGGAAGTTGAGAAAAACAAGATCTCCTAACACTACCACCACTGCAAATGTGAGATAAGGCCCTTTTCCAGTGCAGCGCCTCAAGAGCAATCCACTATTTCCTTTTGAAACGCGAAAAGAGGCTTGAATCCCTTTACACAACTCAAGAGGTTCCCCGAGATTCCCATCACCACTTGAGAGGAACCATGAGTTTCATGCTACAACTCGAAAAGAGCCCCGTTTTCCCAACCTCATCTCGAGATTAGCACCGATTCTCCTGCTTCAACTCAGAGGAATCTCAACATTCCACTAACACCTCAAGTGGAGGCTTGTCCTCCCTATTGGAACCCCAGAGGAATTCTGGGGTTCCTACTGCAAGTCAAAAGGACACCAACTTCCCCCTCAATCCAAGGTAAAACCTCATCCCCCTGAAAAGACTCAAACGGAACCCTGAGTATCCCCTAAGAACACGAAGGGAGGTCTGACTCCCCTGTTGCACCTCTACAAAAAGCCAAAATTCCCCATGTCATTTCAACAGGAGGCCTGACACCCCTTTTTCCAATTTGACTGGAAAGTGGAGTTCCATGTGTCAACACGAGCTGAGGCCTGACTTCCCTTTTGAAATTCAATAGAAAGCCCGAGATCCCTATCACAACTGGAGAGCAAGCCTGACTCTCGCTCCACCCTAAAATGAGAGCATATATCCCTTCAGCGACTCAAAGGCATCCAGAAGTGGCCTTCAGAACCTGAAAGGAGGCCTGACTTGCCTGAGGCAGCATGCCAGGCTCCCGGAAGACCACGTCCAAATGAGAGGAGCCCAGTTGTGGCTTCCTACAACTTGAGAAACATCACGAGATTGTCCCCTGAATGCGAGATGAGGCCTGATTCCCCTGCAGCGAGTCGAGAGCAACCCTCTGCTCCTCCTTGCAACTTGAAAAGAGACTTGACTTCCCTGAGGCATCACAAGAGGTTCCCCGGAGGTATCTGTTTCAGCTGGAAAGGCACCCCAAACTTCTGGTGGCAACTCGAGAAACCATGAGATTCCCACCTGTAAGCAAGATTAAGACCTTTTCCCTGCAGTGCCTCGAGAGCAACTCTATGTTCCCTCTCGAAACTGGAAAGGAGGCTCGATTCCTTTTAGCCACTCAAGAGGCTATCCACAATATTTGTTGCCATCTCACTTTCCCACAACAGGTCAAGAAGAGCCCCATGTTCACTGCCTCATTTCAACTGAGGGCCGATTCCTTGGCTTCATCTTGAGAAGAATCCCAATGTTCCCTTATATCTAAAGAGAAGGCTTGTCTCACCTATTGAAACCTTAGTGGAAGCCCGAGAATTCGTTCTGCAAGTTGAAAGAACAGTGAGTACGTCCTGAATTCGAGATAAGGCCTGAGTCCCCTACATTGACTAGAATGGAACCCCAAGTATGCCTTCACCACCCGAATGGAAGTCTGACTCCCCTGATATACCTCTATAAAAAGACCCACATTCCCACCTCAATTCGACAGGAGGCCTGACACACATTTTGCTCGGTAGGAAATCAAGTTCCATACTTCAACACGTGGTGAGGGCTGACTCCCCTGTTGAAACTCAATAGGAACCCCAAGATCCCTGTCACAACTGGAAAGAAACCCTGAATCCCGCCTCATCCTGAAATCAGCTCCTATAACCCCTAGGTGACTGGTGAGGAATTCTTAAGTGGCCCTCACAACTTGAAAGGAGGCTTGACATTCATGAGGGAATAATAAGAGGCTCACTGAGGTCCCCCTCAAAACTCGAAAGCAACCCAAATCTTCCCACTGCAACTCAAGAAACACCACAGGATTTCCCACTCAATGTGACAAGGCCCATTTCCTTCTCAGTGACTTGAGCGCAATCCTGCCCAACCCTCACACCTCGAAAGGAGCCTTGATTAAACTCAGGTAAGATGAGAGGTACTCTGAGATCCCCGTTGCAACTCGAGAGGAAGCCGAAGCTTCAGGCTGCAACTTGAGAAGTAACACTAGATTCCAACTCAATGCAAGATAAGGCCCTTTCCTTCTCAGTGACTTGAGAGCAATTACATGCACTGCATCGCAATTTAAAAGGAGACTAGACCACTCTGAGGCAACAGGAGAGGTTCTGATCTGGGTGGTACTAAAATGGCAGAAGAATAGGACGTGAGACCACTTTCTCCCCCACAAATTCATCAAAAGAACATTTTAATGCTGAGTAAATTCCACAAAACAACTTCAGAATGCCAGCAGAGGACATCAGGCACACAGAAGAGTAGCTCATTTTCTTCGAAAACAGGTAGGAAAAAATATAAAAGACAAAAAGAGAAACAAAAGAGGTAGGGAGGGAGCTCCGTCCTGGGAAGGGAGTCTTAAAAAGAGATAGGTTTCCAAACACCAAGAAACACTCTGGCTGCTGAGTCTGTGGTGAGCCTTGGAAGCACAGAGGGCAACATAACAGGGAGGAAAAATAAATAATTAAAACCACAGATTACGAGCCCAACGGTAACTTCCCCAGTGGAGAAGTAGCACAGGCACCTGCATCTGCCACTAGCAAGTGGGGGCTGGGCAGGGAGGTGCGGCATTGCTTCTTAAGCATTGGGCCTGAATGCCCCAAGGGTAACCAGAGCGAACTAACTTGGGCTAGAAAACTAGACTGTGGGATAGCTACCACGCGAAAAGCTCTAACATAAGACACTGCCAGGATAGCTCAGAGAACAAAGGATGGAACAGAATTAGTTGGCTGCAGACCATCACCCTCCAGTGACAAGCAGCCAGAGCCAGAAGGGCCGAAAGGGGACAATAGAAGCCCCAGAGAGACATTATCTGCCAATCTGCTAGCAGACTTCTTTGCTAATTAAGATTTCTTGGGGTTCTGGACAGTCATCATCTGCTTGATGTACACCCATAAAGGTGCACCAGTTGTACACCCAGAAAACTGAGCAGAAGGGATGGGAGAGGTGATAAGTCACAGCAACAGTGCTTGCCAAACACCTGAGCTACTTGGACCTGGGAAGGGCACAAAACGGAGGGCCAGTGGAGTCTGCATATCTGAGGACCGCCTGAGTGCTTGAACATGAACAGCTTAGACCTGGAAGGCGCATGCAGCCCAGGATACCATAATAGCAGTGCTAAGGGGAAAGTTCATAGCAATACAGGCATACCTCAAGAAACAAGAAAAAAGTCAAATAAATAACATAACTCTAAACCTAAAGCAACTAGAAAAGGAAGAAATGGAGAACCCCAGGGTTAGTAGAGGAAAGAAATCTTAAAAATTAGGGAAAAATAGATGCAAAAGAAACAAAAGAGACCATAGCAAAAATCTACAAAACCAACAGCTGTTTCTCTGAAAAGAAAAATGACATTGACGAGCCATTAGCCAGTCTCCTGAAGAAACAAAGGGAGAAAAATGAAATCAGTAAAATAAAAAAGAAAATGCAGAGATCACAACTGACAACACAGAAATACAAAGGATCATAAGAGACTACTATTTCTATGTCCAGAGTCCGAGTCCACAAAACGGAGAGAATAAGATGTCCACGGAAAAGGAAAAGCATGAAGGGGTTTTATTTTGTAGCTCAAGATAGGGCACCAACACATCCAACATAGTGGAGTGGAGCAAGAGCACTGAGCCCAAAATTACAGCAGTATCTATCGGTTTAGAACAATGACAGAGAGTTGGCAAGGGCGGATAGTCTGCAGGGGTGTTTCTGGTATTTACTAATTGGTTAATCTTTACTGGCTGCAGGAGTTTCCTTGCCTCTCGAGGAGACCTTGGGCCCAACCTCCTTGGCCTCGAGGTGAGACCTCGGGCCTCCCCCGCCGTCCTCCTGGGCCTCGAGGGGAGACTTCCTGACCTAGGACTTGTGGTACCCCTGAGGCCCCCACAGAGGAGACAGACCTCGTCTCGCCTAGACACATGCATGGCTACTTGCCTGACCAGCTGGAGCAGCAGTGTCAGGTTCCAGGTTGAGTGGACACAGGGATCTGTGGATTGCCCTCGAGGCCCTACCCAGGGCTGTCACACGTGCCAGTGTGTTGGGCGTCGAGCCTCGGGGTGACAGTCAAGGCAGTGCAGGGCAGTCAGGTTCATCTGCAGTCGAAAAGGCATTTGGGGGTCTTGGGGAATGGTGGTCCAACCCCTGATGCTCCTGCCGACTTTCCTACTGTGAGCACCTCCTTTTGTGATTCGAGGGAAGCCCCAGGAAACCTTTCCCTAATGAGCAGGAAAAGGGACAATCATCTGGAGCTTAGCAGGGGCAAACAGGGCTCCTCTTGATTCGCAACCGGTCCCTTGGGGTTGCTTTCGAGTTGAGAAGTGTGGGGCGGAAAACTTCTTGGGTCACAGCAAGGGGGTGAAGGAGCCCTTTGAGGTCTAAGAGGGAAGAGGTGATTTCCCCCAAGATGCCGCAGCGGATAAGGGCCTCACCCCGCTTGCAAGGGAGAAGCTTCTGGTTTGTCTCGAGTTGCAGGGGGTTTCTCGAGTTACAACGGGGAGCCCATGGACCCGCCCCTGTGTCCTCAGGAGAGGCCAGTGTCCATTCCAGTTGCCAGGCAACTCTGGGGATTCCTCCCCAGTGGTCGCAGAGTCCTCAGTCTTCGTCTGGTGCTGAGGCTGGAGCCTGAACTTTCCTCGCTCATGCTGACATAAATCTTCGGGTTCCCATGGAACCCCCACAGGGGAGTCAGGCCTCGTTTCGCCTGGAAACATGCACTCTCGCTTGCCTCCACAGCTTCACCAGAGGTGTCAGGCTTCCTGTCGAGCAGATACAGGGATGTCTGGCTTGCCCTCGAGGTACCCCTGATCTGTCACACGTGCCAGTGTGTCGGGCATTGAGCCTCGGGCTGACAGTCTAGGCAATGCAGGGCAGTCAGGTTCATCTGGAATGAACGAGGCATTTTGGCATCTTCGGAATGGTGGCCCTACCCCTGATGCTCCTCCCAAGTTTCCTGGGGCGAGTGCCTCTACCTTGGATGCCAGACGAGCGCCAGGAAACCATTCCAGATGTAGCAGGGAAAGCGACCCTCATCTTGAGCTGAGCATGGGCAAATGGGGCTTCTCCTGAGTATCAGCAGGACCCTCGGGGTTCATCTCGTGTGGGGACGGGTAGGGTGGGGAACGTCTTCGGTCACACACAGGGTGTGAAGGACACTTTCGAGGTCCAAGAGGGAAGGGGTGATTTCGCCCGAGACTCCGCATCGGACAAGGGCCTGACACGCTTGCAGGGGAGAATCTTTTGGTTTTTCCCAAGTTGTGGCGGGGTTCTCTCGAGTTACGACGAAAACCCCAGGGAATGGACCCTGTGGTCTCAGGAGAGGCCAGGCTCCGTGCCAGTTGGCAAGCGCCTCGGGGATTCCTCCCTAATCGTCTGAGGGTGCTCAGTCCTCGACTGGTGCTTTGGCCGGAGCCTGAGCTTTCCTCGACCGTCCTGACCTAGGTTTTGGAGTACCCCTGAGGCCCCCACAAAGGAGACAGGCCTTGTGTAGCCTGGACACGTGCACAGCAACTTGCCTGACCAGCTGCAACAGCAGTGTCAGGCTTCATGTCGAGCGGACACAGGGATCTGTGGCTTGCCCTCAAGGTCCAAAGTGCTGTCACACGTGCCAGTGTGTCGGGCGTCAAGCCTCAGGGTGACAGTCAAGGAAGTGCAGGGCAGTCAGGTTCATCTGCAGTGGACAAGGCATTTGGGGGTTTTTGGGAATGGTGGCCCAAACCCTGATGATCCTCCTGACTATCCTGATGTGAGCACCTTCTCTTGGGATGCGAGGGAATCCCCAGGAAACCTACCCCTAAGGAGCAGGAAGAGGGAGCAACCTCTGGAGCTTAGCAGGTGCAAACGGGGCTTCTCTTGAGTCGCAACGTGTGTACTGGGGATCCTTTCCAGTTTAGACGGGTGGGGTGGGGAACTTCTTGGGGAACAGCAAGAAGGTGAACGACCCTTTGGAGGTTTAAGAGAGAAGAGGTGATTTACCCCAAAACACCACAGCGGACAAGGTCTTCACCCCGCTTTCAGAGGAGAATCTTTTGGTTTCCTTCAAGTTGTGGCTGGGTCCTGTCGAGTAACGACAGGGACACGAGGGACTCGCCCCTGAGGCATCAGGACAGGCCACTAACTGTGCCAGATTCCAGGCGCCTCTGGGGATTCCTCCCCAGTCGTCTCAGGGAGCTCAGTCCCCGATTTGTGCTGAGGCCGGAGCCTGAGCTTACCTCGACCATCCTGACCTAGGTCTTGGGGTAACCTTGAGGCCCCCACAGAGGAGACAGGCCTTGTCTCGCCAGGACATCTGAACAGCTACTTGCCTGACCAGCTGCAGCATCAGTGTCAGGCTCCATGTCGAGCGGACACAGGGATCTGTGCATTGCCCTCGAGGACCTACCTAGGGCTGTCACACGTGCCAGTGTGTCGGGCGTCAAGCCTCGGGGTGACAGTCAAGGAAGTGCAGGGCAGTCAGGTTCATCTGCAGTGGACAAGGCATTTGGGGGTCTTGGGGAATGGTGGCCCAAACCCTGATGATCCTCCTGACTATCCTGATGCGAGCATCTCCTCTTGGGATGCGAGGGACTCTCCAGGAAACCTTCCCCTAAGGAGGAGGAAGAGGGAGCATCCTCTGGAGCTTAGCAGGTGCAAACGGGGCTTCTCTTGAGTCGCACCGTGTGTGCTGGGGTTCCTCTCCAGTTTAGACTGGTGGGGTGGAGAACTTCTTGGGTCACAGCAAAAAGGTGAACGACCCTTTGGAGGTTTAAGAGAGAAGGGGTGATTTCCCCCAAGACACCACAGCGGACAAGTTCTTCACCCCGCCTGCAGGGGAGAATCTTTTGGTTTCTTTCAAGTTGTGGCTGGGTCCTCTCGAGTTACGACGGGGACCCCAGGGACTCGCCCCTGTGGCCTCAGGACAGGCCACTAACTGTTCCAGTTTCCAGGCGCCTCTGGGGATTCCTCCCCAATCGTCTCAGGGAGCTCAGTCCCCAACTTGTGCCGAGGCCGGAGCCTGAGCTTTCCTCGACCGTCCTGACCTAGGTCTTGGGGTACCCCTGAGGCCCCCACAGAGGAGATAGGTCTCGTCTCGCCTGGACATCTGAACGGCTACTTGCCTGACCAGCTGCAGCAGCCGTGTCAGGCTCCATGTCAAGCGGACACAGGGATCTGTGCATTGCCCTCTAGGTCCTACCCAGGGCTGTCACACGTGCCAGTGTGTCCGGCGTCGAGCCTCGGGGTGACAGTCGAGGCAGTGCAAAGCAGTCAGGTTCATCTGGAGTGGAGGAGGCATTTGGAGGACTTGGGGCATTGTGGACCGACCCCTGATGCTCCTCACGACTCTTCTGGGGCGAACGCTTTCTCCTGGGTTGCGAAGGAAGCGCCGTTAGCCCTTTCCCGAACGAGCAGGGAAAGGGATCCTCATCTGGAGCTGAGCAGGGGCATACGGGGCTAGCCTTGTGTCACGACGGGATCTTCGGGGTTCCTCTCTAGTGGGCATGGGTGGGTCAGGGAACTTCTTGGGTTACAGCAAGAATGTAAAGGAGCATTTCGAGGTCCAAGAGGGAAGGGTTGATTTCCCATGAGTCGCTGCAGCGGACAAGGGCCTCAGCCCGCCTGCATGGGAGAATCTTCTGGTTTTCTCGTTTGTGACGGGGTCCTCTCGAGTTACGATGGGCACCCCAGGTACCCGCCCCTGTGGCCTCAGAAGCGGACAGTCTCCGTGTCACTTGCCATGCGCCTCTGGGGATACCTCCCCAGTCGTGGCTGGGTCCTCAGTACTTGTCTGTTGCTGAGGCCAGATCCTGAACTGTCCTCGCCCCTTCTGACATAGGTCTAGGGGTTCCCCTGGAGCACCCAGATGGGAGTCAAGCCTCTTTCGCCTGGACACGTGCATGGCCACTTGCCTGAGCAGCTGCAGCAGCAGTGTCAGGCTCCATGTCGAGCGGACACAGGAATCTGTGGCTTGCCCTCGAGATCCAAGTGCTGTCACACGTGCCAGTTTGTCGGGCGTCGAGCCTCCGGGTGACAGTCAAGTCAGTGCAGGCCAGTTAGCTTCATCTGCAGTGGACAAGGCATTTGGGCGTCTTGGGGAATGGTGGCCCAAACCGTGATGCTCCTCACAGTTTCCTGGTGGGAGCACCTCCTCTTGGGATGCGAGGGAAGCCCCAGGAAACGTTTCCCTAAGAAGCTGGAAAAGGGAGCATCATCTGGGGCTTAGCAGGGGCAAACGGGGCTCCTGTAGAGTGGCAAAGGGTCCATTGAGGTTCCTCTTGAGTTGAGAGGTGTGGGGCGGAGAACTTCTTGGGTCACAGCAAGGGGGTGAAGGAGCCCTTCGAGGTCCAAGAAGGAAGGGATGATTCCCCCGATACGCAACAGTGGATAAGGGCCTCACACCTCTTGTAATGTAGAAGCTTCTGGTTTTCTCGAGTTGCGGCGGAGTTTCTCGAGTTTTGATGGGGAGCCCATGGTCCTGCCGCTGTGGCCTCAGGAGAGGCCAGTCTCCGTGCCATTTTCCGTGTGCCTTTGGGGATTCCTCCCCAGTAATGGCCGGGTCCTAAGTCCTCATCTCGTGCTGAAACCGGTACCTGAGCTATCCTCGCCCATGCTGACATAAATCTTGGGGTTCCCATGGCGCCCCCACAGGGGAGTCAGGCCTCGTTTCGCCTGGAGACGTGCACTGCCGCTGGCCTCCGTAGCTGCAGCAGCAGTGGAAGGCTCCCCGTCTAGTGGACACAGGGATCTGTGACTTGACCTCGAGGTACTACCCAGGGCTGTCACACGTGCCAGTGTGTCAGGCTTCGAGCCTCGGCATGACAGTCGACGCAGTGCAGGGCAGTCAGGTTCATCTGCAGTGGACGAGGTATTTGGGGGTCTTGGGGAATGGTGGCAAGACCCCTGATGCTCCTCGCGTCTGTCCTGTTGTGAGTGTCCCTGTTGGGATGTGAGGGAAACGCTGGGAACCCTTTCCCAACAGAGCAGGAAAGGGACCCTCATCTAAAGCTCAGCAGGGAAGAACGGGGCTCCTTTTCATCTTGGCGTTACCCTCGATATTCCTCTCGAGTGGGGACAGGTTGGGCGGGGAACTTCCTGGGTCACAGCAAGAAGGTGAAAGACCGTTTTTAATTCCAAGAGAGAAGGGGTGATTTCCCCCGAGACTCCACATCGGACGGACAAGGGCCTCACACGCTTGCAGGGGAGAATCTTTAGGTTTTTCTCAAGTTGTGGCGGGGTTCTCTCGAGTTACGACGGATACCCCAGGGAATGGACCCTATGGTCTCAGGAGAGGCCAGGCTCCGTGCCAGTTGGCAAGCGCCTCGGGGATTCCTCCCCAATCGTCTGAGAGTGCTCAGTCCTCGACTGGTGCTTTGGCCGGAGCCTGAGCTTTCCTCGACCGTCCTGACCTAGGTTTTGGAGTACCCCTGAGGCCCCCACGAAGGAGACAGGCCTCGTGTAGCCTGGACACGTGCACGGCTACTTGCCTGACCAGCTGCAACAGCAGCGTCAGGCTTCATGTCGAGCGGACACAGGGATCTGTGGCTTGCGCTCAAGGTCCAAAGTGCTGTCACACGTGCCAGTGTGTTGGGCGTCAAGCCTCGGGGTGACAGTCAAGGAAGTGCAGGGCAGTCAGGTTCATCTGCAGTGGACAAGGCATTTGGGGGTCTTGGGGAATGGTGGCCCAAACCCTGATGATCCTCCTGACTATCCTGATGCGAGCATCTCCTCTTGGGATGCGAGGGAATCTCCAGGAAACCTTCCCCTAAGGAGGAGGAAGAGGGAGCATCCTCTGGAGCTTAGCAGGTGCAAACGGGGCTTGTCTTGAGTCGCACCGTGTGTGCTGGGGTTCTTCTCCAGTTTAAACGGGTGGGGTGGAGAACTTCTTGGGTCACAGCAAAAAGGTGAACGACTCTTTAGAGGTTTAAGAGAGAAGGGGTGATTTCCCCCAAGACACCACAGCAGACAAGTTCTTCACCCCGCCTGCAGGGGAGAATCTTTTGGTTTCTTTCAAGTTGTGGCTGGGTCCTCTCGAGTTACGACGGGGACCCCAGGGACTCGCCCCTGTGGCCTCAGGACAGGCCACTAACTGTTCCAGTTTCCAGGCGCCTCTGGGGATTCCTCCCCAATCGTCTCAGGGAGCTCAGTCCCCAACTTGTGCCGAGGCCGGAGCCTGAGCTTTCCTCGACCGTCCTGACCTAGGTCTTGGGGTACCGCTGAGGCCCCCACAGAGGAGACAGGTCTCGTCTCGCCTGGACATCTGAACGGCTACTTGCCTGACCAGCTGCAGCAGCCGTGTCAGGCTCCATGTCAAGTGGACACAGGGATCTGTGCATTGCCCTCTAGGTCCTACCCAGGGCTGTCACACGTGCCAGTGTGTCCGGCGTCGAGCCTCGGGGTGACAGTCGAGGCAGTGCAAAGCAGTCAGGTTCATCTGGAGTGGAGGAGGCATTTGGAGGACTTGGGGCATTGTGGACCGACCCCTGATGCTCCTCACGACTCTTCTGGGGCGAACGCTTTCTCCTGGGTTGCGAAGGAAGCGCCGTTAGCCCTTTCCCGAACGAGCAGGGAAAGGGATCCTCATCTGGAGCTGAGCAGGGGCATACGGGGCTAGCCTTGTGTCACGACGGGATCTTCGGGGTTCCTCTCTAGTGGGCATGGGTGGGTCAGGGAACTTCTTGGGTTACAGCAAGAATGTAAAGGAGCATTTCGAGGTCCAAGAGGGAAGGGTTGATTTCCCATGAGTCGCTGCAGCGGACAAGGGCCTCAGCCCGCCTGCATGGGAGAATCTTCTGGTTTTCTCGTTTGTGACGGGGTCCTCTCGAGTTACGATGGGCACCCCAGGTACCCGCCCCTGTGGCCTCAGAAGCGGACAGTCTCCGTGTCACTTGCCATGCGCCTCTGGGGATACCTCCCCAGTCGTGGCTGGGTCCTCAGTACTTGTCTGTTGCTGAGGCCAGATCCTGAACTGTCCTCGCCCCTTCTGACATAGGTCTAGGGGTTCCCCTGGAGCACCCAGATGGGAGTCAAGCCTCTTTCGCCTGGACACGTGCATGGCCACTTGCCTGAGCAGCTGCAGCAGCAGTGTCAGGCTCCATGTCGAGCGGACACAGGAATCTGTGGCTTGCCCTCGAGATCCAAGTGCTGTCACACGTGCCAGTTTGTCGGGCGTCGAGCCTCCGGGTGACAGTCAAGTCAGTGCAGGCCAGTTAGCTTCATCTGCAGTGGACAAGGCATTTGGGCGTCTTGGGGAATGGTGGCCCAAACCGTGATGCTCCTCACAGTTTCCTGGTGGGAGCACCTCCTCTTGGGATGCGAGGGAAGCCCCAGGAAACGTTTCCCTAAGAAGCTGGAAAAGGGAGCATCATCTGGGGCTTAGCAGGGGCAAACGGGGCTCCTGTAGAGTGGCAAAGGGTCCATTGAGGTTCCTCTTGAGTTGAGAGGTGTGGGGCGGAGAACTTCTTGGGTCACAGCAAGGGGGTGAAGGAGCCCTTCGAGGTCCAAGAAGGAAGGGATGATTCCCCCGATACGCAACAGTGGATAAGGGCCTCACACCTCTTGTAATGTAGAAGCTTCTGGTTTTCTCGAGTTGCGGCGGAGTTTCTCGAGTTTTGATGGGGAGCCCATGGTCCTGCCGCTGTGGCCTCAGGAGAGGCCAGTCTCCGTGCCATTTTCCGTGTGCCTTTGGGGATTCCTCCCCAGTAATGGCCGGGTCCTAAGTCCTCATCTCGTGCTGAAACCGGTACCTGAGCTATCCTCGCCCATGCTGACATAAATCTTGGGGTTCCCATGGCGCCCCCACAGGGGAGTCAGGCCTCGTTTCGCCTGGAGACGTGCACTGCCGCTGGCCTCCGTAGCTGCAGCAGCAGTGGAAGGCTCCCCGTCTAGTGGACACAGGGATCTGTGACTTGACCTCGAGGTACTACCCAGGGCTGTCACACGTGCCAGTGTGTCAGGCTTCGAGCCTCGGCATGACAGTCGACGCAGTGCAGGGCAGTCAGGTTCATCTGCAGTGGACGAGGTATTTGGGGGTCTTGGGGAATGGTGGCAAGACCCCTGATGCTCCTCGCGTCTGTCCTGTTGTGAGTGTCCCTGTTGGGATGTGAGGGAAACGCTGGGAACCCTTTCCCAACAGAGCAGGAAAGGGACCCTCATCTAAAGCTCAGCAGGGAAGAACGGGGCTCCTTTTCATCTTGGCGTTACCCTCGATATTCCTCTCGAGTGGGGACAGGTTGGGCGGGGAACTTCCTGGGTCACAGCAAGAAGGTGAAAGACCGTTTTTAATTCCAAGAGAGAAGGGGTGATTTCCCCCGAGACTCCACATCGGACGGACAAGGGCCTCACACGCTTGCAGGGGAGAATCTTTAGGTTTTTCTCAAGTTGTGGCGGGGTTCTCTCGAGTTACGACGGATACCCCAGGGAATGGACCCTATGGTCTCAGGAGAGGCCAGGCTCCGTGCCAGTTGGCAAGCGCCTCGGGGATTCCTCCCCAATCGTCTGAGAGTGCTCAGTCCTCGACTGGTGCTTTGGCCGGAGCCTGAGCTTTCCTCGACCGTCCTGACCTAGGTTTTGGAGTACCCCTACTCTCGAGTTACGACGGATACCCCAGGGAATGGACCCTATGGTCTCAGGAGAGGCCAGGCTCCGTGCCAGTTGGCAAGCGCCTCGGGGATTCCTCCCCAATCGTCTGAGAGTGCTCAGTCCTCGACTGGTGCTTTGGCCGGAGCCTGAGCTTTCCTCGACCGTCCTGACCTAGGTTTTGGAGTACCCCTGAGGCCCCCACGAAGGAGACAGGCCTCGTGTAGCCTGGACACGTGCACGGCTACTTGCCTGACCAGCTGCAACAGCAGCGTCAGGCTTCATGTCGAGCGGACACAGGGATCTGTGGCTTGCGCTCAAGGTCCAAAGTGCTGTCACACGTGCCAGTGTGTTGGGCGTCAAGCCTCGGGGTGACAGTCAAGGAAGTGCAGGGCAGTCAGGTTCATCTGCAGTGGACAAGGCATTTGGGGGTCTTGGGGAATGGTGGCCCAAACCCTGATGATCCTCCTGACTATCCTGATGCGAGCATCTCCTCTTGGGATGCGAGGGACTCTCCAGGAAACCTTCCCCTAAGGAGGAGGAAGAGGGAGCATCCTCTGGAGCTTAGCAGGTGCAAACGGGGCTTCTCTTGAGTCGCACCGTGTGTGCTGGGGTTCCTCTCCAGTTTAGACTGGTGGGGTGGAGAACTTCTTGGGTCACAGCAAAAAGGTGAACGACCCTTTGGAGGTTTAAGAGAGAAGGGGTGATTTCCCCCAAGACACCACAGCAGACAAGTTCTTCACCCCGCCTGCAGGGGAGAATCTTTTGGTTTCTTTCAAGTTGTGGCTGGGTCCTCTCGAGTTACGACGGGGACCCCAGGGACTCGCCCCTGTGGCCTCAGGACAGGCCACTAACTGTTCCAGTTTCCAGGCGCCTCTGGGGATTCCTCCCCAATCGTCTCAGGGAGCTCAGTCCCCAACTTGTGCCGAGGCCGGAGCCTGAGCTTTCCTCGACCGTCCTGACCTAGGTCTTGGGGTACCGCTGAGGCCCCCACAGAGGAGACAGGTCTCGTCTCGCCTGGACATCTGAACGGCTACTTGCCTGACCAGCTGCAGCAGCCGTGTCAGGCTCCATGTCAAGCGGACACAGGGATCTGTGCATTGCCCTCTAGGTCCTACCCAGGGCTGTCACACGTGCCAGTGTGTCCGGCGTCGAGCCTCGGGGTGACAGTCGAGGCAGTGCAAAGCAGTCAGGTTCATCTGGAGTGGAGGAGGCATTTGGAGGACTTGGGGCATTGTGGACCGACCCCTGATGCTCCTCACGACTCTTCTGGGGCGAACGCTTTCTCCTGGGTTGCGAAGGAAGCGCCGTTAGCCCTTTCCCGAACGAGCAGGGAAAGGGATCCTCATCTGGAGCTGAGCAGGGGCATACGGGGCTAGCCTTGTGTCACGACGGGATCTTCGGGGTTCCTCTCTAGTGGGCATGGGTGGGTCAGGGAACTTCTTGGGTTACAGCAAGAATGTAAAGGAGCATTTCGAGGTCCAAGAGGGAAGGGTTGATTTCCCATGAGTCGCTGCAGCGGACAAGGGCCTCAGCCCGCCTGCATGGGAGAATCTTCTGGTTTTCTCGTTTGTGACGGGGTCCTCTCGAGTTACGATGGGCACCCCAGGTACCCGCCCCTGTGGCCTCAGAAGCGGACAGTCTCCGTGTCACTTGCCATGCGCCTCTGGGGATACCTCCCCAGTCGTGGCTGGGTCCTCAGTACTTGTCTGTTGCTGAGGCCAGATCCTGAACTGTCCTCGCCCCTTCTGACATAGGTCTAGGGGTTCCCCTGGAGCACCCAGATGGGAGTCAAGCCTCTTTCGCCTGGACACGTGCATGGCCACTTGCCTGAGCAGCTGCAGCAGCAGTGTCAGGCTCCATGTCGAGCGGACACAGGAATCTGTGGCTTGCCCTCGAGATCCAAGTGCTGTCACACGTGCCAGTTTGTCGGGCGTCGAGCCTCCGGGTGACAGTCAAGTCAGTGCAGGCCAGTTAGCTTCATCTGCAGTGGACAAGGCATTTGGGCGTCTTGGGGAATGGTGGCCCAAACCGTGATGCTCCTCACAGTTTCCTGGTGGGAGCACCTCCTCTTGGGATGCGAGGGAAGCCCCAGGAAACGTTTCCCTAAGAAGCTGGAAAAGGGAGCATCATCTGGGGCTTAGCAGGGGCAAACGGGGCTCCTGTAGAGTGGCAAAGGGTCCATTGAGGTTCCTCTTGAGTTGAGAGGTGTGGGGCGGAGAACTTCTTGGGTCACAGCAAGGGGGTGAAGGAGCCCTTCGAGGTCCAAGAAGGAAGGGATGATTCCCCCGATACGCAACAGTGGATAAGGGCCTCACACCTCTTGTAATGTAGAAGCTTCTGGTTTTCTCGAGTTGCGGCGGAGTTTCTCGAGTTTTGATGGGGAGCCCATGGTCCTGCCGCTGTGGCCTCAGGAGAGGCCAGTCTCCGTGCCATTTTCCGTGTGCCTTTGGGGATTCCTCCCCAGTAATGGCCGGGTCCTAAGTCCTCATCTCGTGCTGAAACCGGTACCTGAGCTATCCTCGCCCATGCTGACATAAATCTTGGGGTTCCCATGGCGCCCCCACAGGGGAGTCAGGCCTCGTCTCACCTGGAGACGTGCACTGCCGCTGGCCTCCGTAGCTGCAGCAGCAGTGGAAGGCTCCCCGTCTAGTGGACACAGGGATCTGTGACTTGACCTCGAGGTACTACCCAGGGCTGTCACACGTGCCAGTGTGTCAGGCTTCGAGCCTCGGCATGACAGTCGACGCAGTGCAGGGCAGTCAGGTTCATCTGCAGTGGACGAGGTATTTGGGGGTCTTGGGGAATGGTGGCAAGACCCCTGATGCTCCTCGCGTCTGTCCTGTTGTGAGTGTCCCTGTTGGGATGTGAGGGAAACGCTGGGAACCCTTTCCCAACAGAGCAGGAAAGGGACCCTCATCTAAAGCTCAGCAGGGAAGAACGGGGCTCCTTTTCATCTTGGCGTTACCCTCGATATTCCTCTCGAGTGGGGACAGGTTGGGCGGGGAACTTCCTGGGTCACAGCAAGAAGGTGAAAGACCGTTTTTAATTCCAAGAGAGAAGGGGTGATTTCCCCCGAGACTCCACATCGGACGGACAAGGGCCTCACACGCTTGCAGGGGAGAATCTTTAGGTTTTTCTCAAGTTGTGGCGGGGTTCTCTCGAGTTACGACGGATACCCCAGGGAATGGACCCTATGGTCTCAGGAGAGGCCAGGCTCCGTGCCAGTTGGCAAGCGCCTCGGGGATTCCTCCCCAATCGTCTGAGAGTGCTCAGTCCTCGACTGGTGCTTTGGCCGGAGCCTGAGCTTTCCTCGACCGTCCTGACCTAGGTTTTGGAGTACCCCTGAGGCCCCCACGAAGGAGACAGGCCTCGTGTAGCCTGGACACGTGCACGGCTACTTGCCTGACCAGCTGCAACAGCAGCGTCAGGCTTCATGTCGAGCGGACACAGGGATCTGTGGCTTGCGCTCAAGGTCCAAAGTGCTGTCACACGTGCCAGTGTGTTGGGCGTCAAGCCTCGGGGTGACAGTCAAGGAAGTGCAGGGCAGTCAGGTTCATCTGCAGTGGACAAGGCATTTGGGGGTCTTGGGGAATGGTGGCCCAAACCCTGATGATCCTCCTGACTATCCTGATGCGAGCATCTCCTCTTGGGATGCGAGGGAATCTCCAGGAAACCTTCCCCTAAGGAGGAGGAAGAGGGAGCATCCTCTGGAGCTTAGCAGGTGCAAACGGGGCTTGTCTTGAGTCGCACCGTGTGTGCTGGGGTTCTTCTCCAGTTTAAACGGGTGGGGTGGAGAACTTCTTGGGTCACAGCAAAAAGGTGAACGACTCTTTAGAGGTTTAAGAGAGAAGGGGTGATTTCCCCCAAGACACCACAGCAGACAAGTTCTTCACCCCGCCTGCAGGGGAGAATCTTTTGGTTTCTTTCAAGTTGTGGCTGGGTCCTCTCGAGTTACGACGGGGACCCCAGGGACTCGCCCCTGTGGCCTCAGGACAGGCCACTAACTGTTCCAGTTTCCAGGCGCCTCTGGGGATTCCTCCCCAATCGTCTCAGGGAGCTCAGTCCCCAACTTGTGCCGAGGCCGGAGCCTGAGCTTTCCTCGACCGTCCTGACCTAGGTCTTGGGGTACCGCTGAGGCCCCCACAGAGGAGACAGGTCTCGTCTCGCCTGGACATCTGAACGGCTACTTGCCTGACCAGCTGCAGCAGCCGTGTCAGGCTCCATGTCAAGCGGACACAGGGATCTGTGCATTGCCCTCTAGGTCCTACCCAGGGCTGTCACACGTGCCAGTGTGTCCGGCGTCGAGCCTCGGGGTGACAGTCGAGGCAGTGCAAAGCAGTCAGGTTCATCTGGAGTGGAGGAGGCATTTGGAGGACTTGGGGCATTGTGGACCGACCCCTGATGCTCCTCACGACTCTTCTGGGGCGAACGCTTTCTCCTGGGTTGCGAAGGAAGCGCCGTTAGCCCTTTCCCGAACGAGCAGGGAAAGGGATCCTCATCTGGAGCTGAGCAGGGGCATACGGGGCTAGCCTTGTGTCACGACGGGATCTTCGGGGTTCCTCTCTAGTGGGCATGGGTGGGTCAGGGAACTTCTTGGGTTACAGCAAGAATGTAAAGGAGCATTTCGAGGTCCAAGAGGGAAGGGTTGATTTCCCATGAGTCGCTGCAGCGGACAAGGGCCTCAGCCCGCCTGCATGGGAGAATCTTCTGGTTTTCTCGTTTGTGACGGGGTCCTCTCGAGTTACGATGGGCACCCCAGGTACCCGCCCCTGTGGCCTCAGAAGCGGACAGTCTCCGTGTCACTTGCCATGCGCCTCTGGGGATACCTCCCCAGTCGTGGCTGGGTCCTCAGTACTTGTCTGTTGCTGAGGCCAGATCCTGAACTGTCCTCGCCCCTTCTGACATAGGTCTAGGGGTTCCCCTGGAGCACCCAGATGGGAGTCAAGCCTCTTTCGCCTGGACACGTGCATGGCCACTTGCCTGAGCAGCTGCAGCAGCAGTGTCAGGCTCCATGTCGAGCGGACACAGGAATCTGTGGCTTGCCCTCGAGATCCAAGTGCTGTCACACGTGCCAGTTTGTCGGGCGTCGAGCCTCCGGGTGACAGTCAAGTCAGTGCAGGCCAGTTAGCTTCATCTGCAGTGGACAAGGCATTTGGGCGTCTTGGGGAATGGTGGCCCAAACCGTGATGCTCCTCACAGTTTCCTGGTGGGAGCACCTCCTCTTGGGATGCGAGGGAAGCCCCAGGAAACGTTTCCCTAAGAAGCTGGAAAAGGGAGCATCATCTGGGGCTTAGCAGGGGCAAACGGGGCTCCTGTAGAGTGGCAAAGGGTCCATTGAGGTTCCTCTTGAGTTGAGAGGTGTGGGGCGGAGAACTTCTTGGGTCACAGCAAGGGGGTGAAGGAGCCCTTCGAGGTCCAAGAAGGAAGGGATGATTCCCCCGATACGCAACAGTGGATAAGGGCTTCACACCTCTTGTAATGTAGAAGCTTCTGGTTTTCTCGAGTTGCGGCGGAGTTTCTCGAGTTTTGATGGGGAGCCCATGGTCCTGCCGCTGTGGCCTCAGGAGAGGCCAGTCTCCGTGCCATTTTCCGTGTGCCTTTGGGGATTCCTCCCCAGTAATGGCCGGGTCCTAAGTCCTCATCTCGTGCTGAAACCGGTACCTGAGCTATCCTCGCCCATGCTGACATAAATCTTGGGGTTCCCATGGCGCCCCCACAGGGGAGTCAGGCCTCGTTTCGCCTGGAGACGTGCACTGCCGCTGGCCTCCGCAGCTGCAGCAGCAGTGAATTACTCCCCGTCGAGTGGACACAGGGATCTGTGACTTGACCTCGAGGTACTACCCAGGGCTGTCACACGTGCCAGTGTGTCAGGCTTCGAGCCTCAGCATGACAGTCGAAGCAGTTCAAGGCAGTCAGGCTCATCTGGAGCAAACGAGGTATTTGGGGGTCTTGGGGAATGGTGACAAGACCCCTGATGCCTCTTTTGACTGTCCTCGTGCGAGTGTCCGCTGGTGGGACGTGAGGGGAGCTTTGAGAACCCTTTCTCTAAGGAGCAGGAAATGGGACCATCATCTGGAGCTCAACAGGGGATAATGGGGCTTTTTTTCATTTTTTGCGTGACCCTCAGTTTTCCTCTTTAGTGGGGATGGGTGGGGCGGGAAACTTCTTGGGTCACAGCAAGAAGGTGAACGACCATTTTGAGGTCCAAGAGAGAAGGGGTGATTTCCTCCGAGATGCCACAGAAGACAAGATCCTCACCCAGCTTGAAGGGGAGAATCTTTTTGTATTTCTCAAGTTGAGGTGGGGTTCTCTCGAGTTAGGATGGAGACCCCAGGGACTCGCCCCTGAGGCCTCAGCAGAGGCCAGTCTTGGTGCCAGTTGCCAGGCGCCTCTGGGGATTCTTCCCCAATCGTCTCAGGGTGCTCAGTCTTTGACTTCTGCTTAGGTCGGAGGCTGAGCTTTCCTCGACCGTCCTGTCCTATGTCTTGGGGTACCCCTGAGTCCCCCACGGAGGATACAGGCCTCATCTGGCCTGGACACGTGCACGGCTACTTGCCTGGCCAGCTGCAGCAACAGTGTCAGGCTCAGTGTCAAGCAGACATAGGGATCTGTGGCTTGCCCTCTAGGTCCAAAATGCTGTCACACGGGTCAGTGTGTCAGGCGTCGAGCCTCGGTGTGACAGTCAATGTAGTGCAGGGCATTCAGGTTCATCTGTAGTGGACAAGGCATTTGGGGGTCTTTGGGAATGGTGGCCCAAACCCTGAAGTTCCTCCCAACTTTCCTGAGGCTAGCACCTCCTCTTGGGATGCGAGGGAAGCCCCAGAAAACCTTTCTCTAAGGAGTAGGAAAAGAGTCCATCATCTGGAGCTTAGCTGGGGCAAACGGGGCACCTCTTGAGTCCCAGCCGGTCCCTTGGGGTTTCTCTCGAGTTGATACGGGTGATGGGGGGAACTTCTTGGGTTACAGCAAGGGAGTGAAGGAGCCCTTCGAGGTCCAAGAGGGAAGGGGTGATTTCCCCCGTGATGCAGCAGCGGATAAGGGCCTCACCCCGCTTGCAAGGGAGAAGCTTCTAGTTTGTCTCGAGTTGCGACAGCGTTTCTCGAGGTACAATGGAGAGCCCATTGACCCGCCACTTTGGCCTCAGGAGAGACCAGACTCCGTGCCAGTTGCAATTCGCCTTTGGGGATTCCTCTCCAGTCATCGCTGGGTCCTCAGTCCTTGTCTGGTGCGGAAGCCAGTACCTGAGCTTTCCTCGCCCATCCTGACATAAATCTTGGGGTTCCCATGGAGCCCCCACAGGGGAGTCCGAGCTCATCTCTCCTGGAGACCTGCACTCCCGCTTGCCTCCGCAGATGTAGCAGCAGTCTAAGGCTCGTGGTCGATTTGACACACGGATTTGTGATTTGACCTCGAGGTACCACCCAGGGCTGTCACACGTGCCAGTGTGTCAGGCTTCGAGCCTCGAGGTGACAGTCGACGCAGTGCAGGGCAGTCAGGTTCATCTGGAGTGAATGAGGTATTTGGGGGTCTTGGGGAATGGTGGCAAGACCCCTGATGCTCCTCCAAACTGTCCTGGTGTGAGTGTCTCTGTTGGGATGTAAGGGAAATGCTGGGAACCCTTTCCCGACAGAGCAGGAAAGGGACCCTCATCTAAAGCTCAGCACGGAAGAACGGGGCTCCTTTTCATCTTGGCGTTACCCTCGATATTCCTCTCGAGTGGATACGGGTTGGGCGGGGAACTTCCTGGGTCACAGCAAGAAGGTGGAAGACCGTTTTTAGGTCCAAGAGAGAAGGGGTGATTTCCCCCGAGACTCCGCATCGGACAAGGGCCTCACACGCTTGCAGGGGAGAATCTTTTGGTTTTTCTCATGTTGTGGCAGGGTCCTCTCGACTTACGACAGGGACCCAAGGATCTCACCCCCGTGGCCTCATGAGACGCCAGTCTCCGTGCTAGATGTCAGGCGCCTCTGGCCATTCCTACCCAATCATCTCAAGGTGCTCAGTCCTCGACTTGTGCTGAGGCCAGTGACTGAGCTTTCCTCGACCGTCCTGACCTAGGTCTTGGGGTACTCATGAGGCCCCCACAGAGGAGACAGGCCTCTTTTCGCCTGGACACGTGCACGGTTACTTGCCTGACCAGGTGCAGCAACAGTGTCATCCTCCACGTCGAGAGGACACACGGATCTGTGACGTGCCCTCGAGGTAATACCCAGTGCTGACACACGTACCAGTGTGTCAGGCGTCGAGCCTCGAGGTGACAGTCAAGGCAGTGCAGGACAGTCAGGTTCATCTGCAGTGTACAAGGCATTTGAAGTTTTTGGGGAATGGTGGCAAAACCCCTGATACTACTTCCGACTGTCCTGGTGCGAATGTCTCCTGTTCGAATGTGAGGGGAGCGCTGGGAACCCTTTCTTGACAAAGCAGGTAAGGGACCCTCATCTGGAGCTCAGCAGGGAAGAACGGGGCTCCTTTTCATTCTTGGCGTGACCCTCGGTGTACCTCTTGAGTGGGGACGGGTGGGGCGGGGAACTTCTTGGGTCATGGCCAGAAGGTGAATGACAGTTTAAGGTCTAGGAGAGAATGTTTGATTTCTCCCCAGACGCCACACCGGACAGGGTCCTTACCCTGCTTGCAGGGGAGAATCTTTTGTTTTTTTCCAAGTTGTGGCGGGGTCCTCTCGAGTTATGATGGGGACCCCAGGAACTCGCCCCTGTGGCCTCAGAAGAGGTCAGTCTCCGTGCCTGTTGCCAGGCGCCTCTGAGGATTCCTCCCCAATCGTCTCAGGGTCCTCAGTCCTGGACTTGTGCTTAGACCAGAGCCTGAGTTTTCCTCGACCATCCTGACCTAGGTCTTGGGGTACCCCTGAGGTCCCCACAGAGGAGGCAGGCTTCGTCTCGCATGGACACGTGTACGACTACTTGCCTGACCAGCTGCAGCAGCAGTGTCTGGTTCCATGTCGAGCGGATACAGGGATCTCCAGCTTGCCCTCGAGGTCCAAAGTGCTGTCACATGTGCCAGTGTGTCCGGCATCGAGCCTTGGGGTGACAGTCAAGGCAGTGCAGGGCAGTCAGGTTCATCTGCTGCAGACAAGGCATTTGGAGCTCTTGGGGAATTTTGGCGAAAACCCTGATGCTCCTCTCGACTTACCTGGTATGAGCTCGTCCTATTGGGATGTGAGGGACGCCACAGGAAACTTTTCCCTAAGGAGCAGGAAAAGGGACCATCATCTGGAGCTTAGCAGGGGAAAACGAGTCTTCCTTGAGTCACAGTGTGTCCCTTTGGGTTTCTCTGCAGTTGAGACGGGTGAGGCGGGAAACTTCTTGGGTCACAGCAAGGGGGTGAAGGAGCCCTTCGAGGTCCAAGACGAAAGGGGTGATTTCCTCCGAGATGTCACAGCGGATATGGGCCTCACCCCACTTGCAAGGGTGAAGCTTCTGGTTTTTCGCTAGATGGGGCAGGGTTTCTCTATTTACGACGGGGAGCCCATGAATCCACCCCTGTGGCCTCAGGAGAAGCCAGTCTCTGTGCCAGTTGTCATGCGCTTTGGGGGATTCTTCCGCAGTCATCGCCGGGTACTCAGTCCTCGTCTGGTGCTGAAGCCAGTGCCTGAGCTTTCCTTGCCCATGCTGACATAAAACTTGGAGTTCCCATAGTGGCCCCACAGGAGAGTCAGGCCTCGACTCGCCTGGAAACATGCACTGCCGCTTACCTCCTGAGCTGCAGCAGCAGTGTAAGGCTCCCCATCGAGTGGACACAGGGATCTGTGACTTGACCTCGAGGTACTCCCCAGGGCTGTCACACGTGCCAGTGTGTCAGGCTTCAAGCCTCGGGGTGACAGTCGACGCAGTGCAGGGCAGTCAGGTTCATCTCGAGTGAACGAGGTATTTGGGAGTCTTGGGGAATTGTGGCAAGACACCTGATGCTCCTCCCGACTGTCCTGGTGCGAGTGTATCCTGGTGGGATGTGAGGGGAGCGATGGGAACCGTTTCCCACCAGAGCAGGAAAGGGACCCTCATCTGGAGCTCAGTAGGGGAGAACAGGGGAGAACGGGGCTCCTTTTTATCTTAGCGGGACCCTCGGTGTTTCTCTCGAGTAAGGATGAGTGGGGCGGGTAAATTCTTGTGTCACAGCAAGAAGGTGAACAACCCTTTTGAGTTTCAAGAGAGAAGTGGTGATTTCCCCAGAGAGGCCACAGCGGATTAAGTCCTCACCCCATTTGCAGGGTAGAATCTTTTGGTTTTTCCCAAGTTGTATTGTTGTCCTCTCGAGTTATGATGGGGAAACCAGGGATACGCCACTGAGGCCTCAGGACAGGCCAGTCTCTGTGTCAGTGCAGGGCGCCTTTGGGGATTCCTCCCCAATCGTCTCAGGGTGCTCAGTCCTCAACTTGTGCGGAGGCCGGAGCCTGAACTTTCCTCGACCGTCCTGACCTAGATCTTGGGGTACCCCTGAGGCCCCCACAAAGGAGAGAGGCCTCGTCTCGCCTGAGCACGTGCATGGCTACTTGCCTGACCAGCTGCAGTAGCAGTGTCAGGCTCCATGTAAAGCGGACACAGGGATTTGTGGCTTGCTTTCGAGGTACTACTAAGAACTGTCACACGTGTCAGTGTGTTGGGCGCCGAGCCTCAGGGTGACAGTCAAGGCAGTGCAGAGCAGTCAGGTTCACCTGCAGTGGACAAGGCATTTGGGGGTTTTGGGGAATGGTGGCAATACCCCTGATACTCCTTCGGACTGTCTTGCTGCGAGTGTCTTCTGTTGGGATGTGAGGGGACCGCTGGGAACCCTTTCCTGACAGAGCAGGAAAGGGTCCCTCATCTGGAGGTCAGCAGGGAAAAACGGGGCTCCTTTTCATTCTTGGCGCCAGCCTTGGTGTTCCTCTCGAGTGGGGAAGGTTGGGGCAAGGGACTTCTTGGGTCACAGCAAGAAGGTGAACGACCCCTTTAAGGTCCACGAGAGTAGGCGTGATTTCTCCGGAGACCCCACAGAGGACAAGGTCCTCACCCCGCTTGCAGGGCAGAATCTTTTGGTTTTTCTTATGTTGTGGTGGGGTCCTCTCGAGTTACGATGGGGACCCAGGGACTCGCCCCTGTGGCCTCAGGAGAGGACAGTCTCCGTGCCAGTTGCCAGGCGCCTTTTACACGGAGACTGGCCTTTCCTGAGGCCACAGAGGCGGGTTTATGGGCTTCTCTTCATAACTCGAGAAACCCCGCCGCATCTCGAGAAAAACCAGAAGCTTTTCCTTTGCAAGTGGGGTGAGGCCCTTGTCCGCTGCAGCACCTCGGGGGAAATCCCTTATCCTTCTTGGACCTCGAAGGGCTCCTACACCCCCTTACTGTTACCCAAAACGTTTTCCACCTTACGCATCTCAAATCGAGAGGAACACCAAGGGACACGCTGTGACTCAAAGAAGCCTCGTTTGCCCTGCTAAGCTCAAGATGATGGTCCCTTTTCCTGCTCCTTAGGGAAAAGTTTCCTGGGGCTTCCCTCGCATCCCAGGAGGACATGGTCGCACCAGTAAATTCGAGAGGAGCATCAGGTGTGGGGCCAAAATTCTCCAAGATCCCCAAATGCCTTGTCCACTGCAGATGAACCTGACTGCCCTGCACTGCCTTGACTGTCACCCCGAGGCTCGACGCCTGACACACTGGCACGTGTGACAGCACTTTGGACCTCGAGGTCAAGGCACAGATTCCTGTGTCCGCTCGACATGGAGACTGACACTGCTGATGCAGCTGTTCAGGCAAGTAGCCATACACATATCCCGGAGAGACAAGGCCTGTCTTCTCTGTGGGGGCCTCAGGGGTATTCCAAGACCTAGGTCTGGACGATCGAGGAAAGCTCAAGCTCTGGCCCCAACACAAGTCAAGGACTGATCACCCTGAGACGATTGGGGAGGAATCCCCTGAGGCGCCTGGCAACTGGCACCGAGACTGGCCTTTCCTGAGGCCACAGAGGCGAGTCCCTGGGGTCCCCGTCGTAACTCGATAGGACCCCACCACAACTTGAGAAAAACCAAAAGATTGTCCCTTGCAAGGGGGGTGAGGACCCTGTCTGCTGTGGCGTCTCGGGGGAAATCACTGCTTCTCTCTTGGACCTCAAGAGGGTCGTTCATCTTCTTGCTGTGACCCAAGAAGTTCCCCACCCCACCCGTCCCCACTGGAGAGGAACACCTAGGGTCCCGCCAAGAATGAAAAGGAGCTCCGTTCTCCCCTGCTGATCTCCAAATGAGGGTCCTTTTCCTGCTCTGTTGGGAAAGGGTTCCCAGCGCTCCCTTCAAATCCCAGCAGGAGACACTCGCACCAGGGTAGTTGGGCATAGCATGAGGGGTCTTGCCACCATTCCCCAAGACCCCCAAATTCCTCATTCACTCCAGATGAACCTGACTGCCCTGCACTGAGTCGACTGTCACCCCGATGCTCGAAGCCTGACACACTGGCACGTGTGACAGCCCTAGGTAGTACCTCGAGGTCAAGTCACAGATCCCTCTGTCGACTCGATGGGGAGCCTTACACTGCTGCTGCAGTTGCAGAGGCAAGTAGGAGTGCACGTCTCCAGGCGGGACGAGGCCTGACTCCCTTGTGGGGGCTCCATGGGAACCCCAAGATTTATGTCAGCATGGGCGAGGAAAGCTCAGGTACCGGCTTCAGCAGCAGATGAGTACTGAGGACCCGGCGATGACTCGGGAGGAATCCCCAAAGTCGCATGGCAACTTGCACGGAGACTGGCCTCTCCTGAAACCACAGGGGCGGGTCCGTGGGCTCCCTGTCATAGCTCGAGAAACCCTGCCGCATCTTGAGAAAAACCAGAAGCTTCTCCCTTGCAAACGGGATGAGGCCCTTATCCGCTGAGGCATCTCAGGGGAAATCACCCCTTCCCTCTTGACCTCGAATGGCTCATTAAACCTCTTGTTGTGACCAAAGAAGTTCCACGCCCCACCCGTCCCCACTCGAGAGGAATCCTGAGGGTCCTATCGAGACTCAAGAGGAGGCCCGTGTGCCCCTACTCAGCTCCAGATGATTGTCCCTTTCCCTGCTCCTTCAAGAAAGGGTTCCGGGCGCTCCCCTCGCATACCAAGTGGAGCCATTTCCACCAGGAGAGTCGGGAGGAGCATCAGGGTTCGGGCTACAATTCCCAAAGTCCCTTAATATCTCATCAACTCCAGATGAACCTGACTGCCCTGCCCAGCGTAGACTGTCACCCCGAAGCTGGAAGCCTGACACACTGGCACGTGTGACAGCCCTGGGTAGTACATCTAGGGCAAGACACAGATTCCTGTGTCCGCTCGACGGGAAGCCTGACACTGCTGCTGCAGCTGGGGAGGCAAGTGGCCGTATACATCTCCAGGATAAATGAGGACTGACTCCAGTGTGGGGGCTCCAGGGGAATCCCAAGACCTAAGTCAGCATGGGCGAGGAAAGCTCAGGCTCCGGCCTCAGCACCAGACAAGGATTGAGGACCTGGCAATGACTGGGGAGGTATTCCCTGAGGCGCCTGGAAACTGGCACGGAGACTGGCCTCTCCTGAGGCCACAGATTCGGGTCCCTGTGGTCCCCGTCGTAACTAGAGAGGACTCTGCCGCAACTTGAGAAAAACCAGAAGCTTCTACCTTGCAGGCGAAGTGAGGCCCTTGTCCGCTGTGTCATCTTGGGGGAAATCAGCCCTTCCCTATTAGACCTCAAAAGGCTCCTTCTCCCCCTTGCAGTGACCCAAGATGTTCCCCGCCCTACCTGTATTCACTCGAGAGGAACCCCAAGGGTCCCGCCTCGATTGAAGAGGAGCCTTATTTGCCCCTGCTCAGCTTCAGATGAGGATCCCTTTCCCTGCTCCATCGAGAAAAAGTTCCTGGTCCTCTCGCACCTCAAGCAGAGGCGCTCGCACCAGGAGAGACGGAAGGAGCATCAGGGTTCTGGCCACCATTCCCCAAGACCCCCAAATTCCTCCTCCATTCCAGATGAACCTGACGGCCCTGCACTGTCTCGACTGTCACCCCAAGGCTTGATGCCCGACACACTGGCACTTGTGACAGACCTGGGGTACCTCGAGGGCAAGCCACAGATACCTATGTCCGCTCAAAGGGGAGCCTGACACTGCTGCTGCAGCTGAGGAGGCAAGAGGCCTTGCAAGTCTCCAGGGGAGAGGAGAACTGACTCCCCTGTGGGGGCTCCAGGGGAACCCCAAGATCTATGACAGCATGGGCGAGGAAAGCTCAGGCTCCAACCTCAGCACTAGATGAGGACTGAGGACCCAGCGACGACTGGGGAGGATTGCCCAGAGCCGCCTGGCAACTGGCACGGAGACTGGCCTCTCCTTAACCCACAGGTGTCGGTCCCTAGGGTCCCCGTCGTAACTCAAGAGGACCAGCCGCAACTCGAGAAAAACCAGAAGCTTCTTTCCTGCAGGTGGCGTGAGGCCCTTGTCTGCTTCGGCATCTCAAGTGAAATCACCCCTTCCCTCTTGGACCTCGAAACGGTCCATCACACCCTGGGTGTGATCCAAGAAGTTTCCCGCCCCACCTGTCCCCACACGAGATGAACCCCGTGGGTCCCGTCGCGATTCAAGAGGAGCCCCGTGTGCGCCTGCTCAGCTCCAGATGAGGGTCCTTCTCCCTTCTCTTTTGGGAAAGATTTTTTTGACACTCCCCTAGCATCCCAAGAGGAGACGCTCACACCAGGAAAGTCGGTAGGAGCATCAGGGGTCGGGCCAGCATCCCCCAGACCCCAAATGCCTCGTCCACTCCAGATGAACCTGACTGCCCTGCACTGCCTCGACTGTCAGCCTGAGGTTCGACGCACGACACACTGGCACGTGTGACAGCCCTGGGGTACCTGAGTGCAAGCTACAGATCCGTGTGTCCACACGATGGGGAGGCTGACACTGCTGCTGCAGATGGGGAGGCAAGCGGCCGTACATGTTTCCAGGTTAAATGAGGCCTGACTCCACTGTGGGGGCTCCAGGGGAATCCCAAGACCTAAGTCAGCACGGGCGAGGAATGCTCAGGCTCCGGCCTCAGCACCAGACGAGGATTGAGGACCTGGCGACCACTGAGGAGAAATCCCCAGAGGCTCCTGGCAACTGGCATGAAACCGGCCTCTCCTGAGGCCACAGGGGCGGTTCCCTGGGGTTCCCCTTGTAAGTCAAGAGGACCCCACTGTAACTCTAGAAAAACCAGATGCTTCTCTGTTGCAGGTGGGCCGAGTCTCTTGTCCGCTGTCTTGTCTTGGGAGAACTCACCCCTTCCCTCTTGGGCCTCAAAAGGCTCCTTCACACCCTTGCTGTGACCAAAGAAGTTCACTGTCCCACCCGTCCCCACACGAGATGAACCCCCAGGGTCCCGCTGCAATTCAAGAGGAGCCCCGTTTGTCCATGCTCAGCTCAAGATGAGGGTCCCTTTCTCTGCTACCTTTCGAAAGGTTTCCCGGTGCTCCTCTAGCATCCCAGAAAGAGGCGCTCACCCCAGGAAACTCGGGAGGAGCATCAGGGTAGGGCCACCATTCTGAAGACCCCCAAATGCCTCGTCCATTCCAGATGAACATGACTGCTCTACACTGCCTAGACTGTCAGCCTGAAGCTCAATGTGCGACACACTAGCATGTGTGACAGCCCTGTGGTACCTAGAGGGTAAGCCACAGATCCATGTATCCACTCGACTGGAAGCCTGACACTGTTGGTGAAGCTGTGGAGGCAAGCAGCAGTGCACGTTTCCAGGCGAGACGAGGCCTGACTTCCCTGTGGGGGCTTTATGGGAACCCCAAGTTTTATGTCAGCATGGGCGAGGAAAGCTCAGGCAACGGCCTCAGCACCAGACGAGGACTGAAGACCCGGAGATGACTCAGGAGGAAGCCCCAGAGGCGCATGGCAACTGGCACGGAGACTGGCCTCTCCTGAGGCCACAGGGGCGTGTCCATGGGCTCCCTGTCATAACTCGAGAAAGCCCACCGCAACTCGAGAAAAACAAGAGGCTTTTCTCTTGCAAGGGGGCTGAGGCCTTTTTCCCCTGCGGCGTCTCGGGGATAATCATCCTTTACCTCTATGACCTCAGAAGTCTCCTTCACATTCTTGCTGTGACCCAAGAAGTTCCCGCCCTACCATTCCCCTTTCGAGACGAACCACGTTGGTCCTGCTGCGACTCAAGAGGAGCCTCGTTTTCCCCTGCTCAGCTCCAGATGTTTGTCCCTTTCTCTGCTCGTCGAGAAAGGGGTCCCTGCGCTCCCCTCGCATCCCAAGAACAGCCCCTCACACCATGATAGTCAGGAGGAGAATCAGGGTTCTGTCCACCATTCCTCAAGATCCCCAAATATCTCCTCCACTCCAGATGAACCGGATTGCCCTACACTGCCTCGACTGTCACACCGAGTTTCGATGCCTGACACACTGGCACGTGTGACAGCCCTGGGTAGTACCTCGAGGTCAAGTCACAGATCCCTGTGTCCGCTCGATGGGGAGCCTTACACTGCTGCTGCAGCTGGGGAGGCAAGCGACCGTGCACGTCTCGAGGCCTAATGAGGCCTGACTGTCCTGTGGCAGCTAAACGGGAACACCAAGACCGTTGTCAGCACAGGTGAGGAAAACTCAGGCTCCAGCCTCAGCACCAGACGAAACACGAGGATCTGATGACGACTGAGGAGGAATTCCCCGAGGCGCCTGGCTACTGGTACGGAGAATGGACACTCCTCAGGCCACCAGGATGGTTTCTGGGGTCCCCGTCATAACTCGAGAAGACCCCGATGCAACTCGAGAAAAACCAGATGCTTCTCCCCTGCAGGGGTGGTGAGGCCCTTGTCTGCTGCGGCTTCTCGGGTGAAATCACTGCGTCCCTCTTGGACCTCGAATGGCTCATTCACCCCCTTGCTGTGACCCAAGTAGTTCCCTGCTCCACCCGTCCCGACTCGAGAAGAAACCCGAGGGTTTTGCAGAGACTCAAGAGGAGGTCCGTTTGCCACTGTTCAGCTCCAGATGAGGGTCCCTTTCCCTGCTCCATCGGGAAAGGGTTCCCTGCACTCCACTCACATTCAAAGAGAAGGCCCTTTCACCAGGAGAGTCAGGGGGTAAATCAGTAGTCATGCCACCATTCCCCAAGACCCCCAAATGCCTAGTCCATTCCAGCAGATCCTGAATGCCCTGCAATGCCTTACTGTCACCCCGTGGCTCAACGCCCGACACACTGGCATGTGTTACAGCGCTGGTGTACTTCGAGGGAAAGCCTCATATCCCTGTGTCCACAGGATAGAAAGCACGACAATGCTGCTCGAGCTGGGGAGGTAAGTGGCCGTGAACGTCTCCAAGCGAGACGAAGCCTGACTCCCCTGTGGGGGCTACACGGAAACCCCAGGATCTAGGTAAGCATGGGCAAAGAAAGCTCACGTTCTCTCTGCATCACCAAACGAGGACTGCTGACCCGGTGACGACTGGGGACGTATCCCCTGAGGCGCCTGGAAACTGACACGGAGACTGGCCTCTCCTAAGGCCACAGGTTCGGGTCGCTGTGGTCCCCGTTGTAACTAGAGAGGACTCTGCCGCAACTCGAGAAAAACCAGAAGCTTCTAACTTGCAGGCAGCGTGAGGCCCTTGTCCGCTGGGTCATCTCAGGGGAAATCACTTCTTTCCTATTGGAAATCAAAAGGCTCTTTCTACCCCTTGTAGTGACCCAAGATGTTCCCCACTTTACCCTTCCCCACTCGAGAGGAACCCCAAGAGTCCCGCCATGATTCAAGTGGAGACTTACTTGCCCCTGCTCAGCTTCAGATGAGGGTACCTTTCCCTGCTCCACCGAGAAAGGGTCCCTGGTCCTCCCCTCGCATCTCAAGCAGAGGCGCTCACACCAGGAGAGTCAGGAGGAGAGTCAGGGTTCTGGTAGATTCAAGAGGAGCCCCGTGTGCGCCTGCTCAGCTCCAGATGAGGGTCCTTCTCCCTTCTCTTTTGGGAAAGATTTTTTTGACACTCCCCTAGCATCCCAAGAGGAGACGCTCACACCAGGAAAGTCGGTAGGAGCATCAGGGGTCGGGCCAGCATCCCCCAGACCCCAAATGCCTCGTCCACTCCAGATGAACCTGACTGCCCTGCACTGCCTCGACTGTCAGCCTGAGGTTCGACGCACGACACACTGGCACGTGTGACAGCCCTGGGGTACCTGAGTGCAAGCTACAGATCCGTGTGTCCACACGATGGGGAGGCTGACACTGCTGCTGCAGATGGGGAGGCAAGCGGCCGTACATGTTTCCAGGTTAAATGAGGCCTGACTCCACTGTGGGGGCTCCAGGGGAATCCCAAGACCTAAGTCAGCACGGGCGAGGAATGCTCAGGCTCCGGCCTCAGCACCAGACGAGGATTGAGGACCTGGCGACCACTGAGGAGAAATCCCCAGAGGCTCCTGGCAACTGGCATGAAACCGGCCTCTCCTGAGGCCACAGGGGCGGTTCCCTGGGGTTCCCCTTGTAAGTCAAGAGGACCCCACTGTAACTCTAGAAAAACCAGATGCTTCTCTGTTGCAGGTGGGCCGAGTCTCTTGTCCGCTGTCTTGTCTTGGGAGAACTCACCCCTTCCCTCTTGGGCCTCAAAAGGCTCCTTCACACCCTTGCTGTGACCAAAGAAGTTCACTGTCCCACCCGTCCCCACACGAGATGAACCCCCAGGGTCCCGCTGCAATTCAAGAGGAGCCCCGTTTGTCCATGCTCAGCTCAAGATGAGGGTCCCTTTCTCTGCTACCTTTCGAAAGGTTTCCCGGTGCTCCTCTAGCATCCCAGAAAGAGGCGCTCACCCCAGGAAACTCGGGAGGAGCATCAGGGTAGGGCCACCATTCTGAAGACCCCCAAATGCCTCGTCCATTCCAGATGAACATGACTGCTCTACACTGCCTAGACTGTCAGCCTGAAGCTCAATGTGCGACACACTAGCATGTGTGACAGCCCTGTGGTACCTAGAGGGTAAGCCACAGATCCATGTATCCACTCGACTGGAAGCCTGACACTGTTGGTGAAGCTGTGGAGGCAAGCAGCAGTGCACGTTTCCAGGCGAGACGAGGCCTGACTTCCCTGTGGGGGCTTTATGGGAACCCCAAGTTTTATGTCAGCATGGGCGAGGAAAGCTCAGGCAACGGCCTCAGCACCAGACGAGGACTGAAGACCCGGAGATGACTCAGGAGGAAGCCCCAGAGGCGCATGGCAACTGGCACGGAGACTGGCCTCTCCTGAGGCCACAGGGGCGTGTCCATGGGCTCCCTGTCATAACTCGAGAAAGCCCACCGCAACTCGAGAAAAACAAGAGGCTTTTCTCTTGCAAGGGGGCTGAGGCCTTTTTCCCCTGCGGCGTCTCGGGGATAATCATCCTTTACCTCTATGACCTCAGAAGTCTCCTTCACATTCTTGCTGTGACCCAAGAAGTTCCCGCCCTACCATTCCCCTTTCGAGACGAACCACGTTGGTCCTGCTGCGACTCAAGAGGAGCCTCGTTTTCCCCTGCTCAGCTCCAGATGTTTGTCCCTTTCTCTGCTCGTCGAGAAAGGGGTCCCTGCGCTCCCCTCGCATCCCAAGAACAGCCCCTCACACCATGATAGTCAGGAGGAGAATCAGGGTTCTGTCCACCATTCCTCAAGATCCCCAAATATCTCCTCCACTCCAGATGAACCGGATTGCCCTACACTGCCTCGACTGTCACACCGAGTTTCGATGCCTGACACACTGGCACGTGTGACAGCCCTGGGTAGTACCTCGAGGTCAAGTCACAGATCCCTGTGTCCGCTCGATGGGGAGCCTTACACTGCTGCTGCAGCTGGGGAGGCAAGCGACCGTGCACGTCTCGAGGCCTAATGAGGCCTGACTGTCCTGTGGCAGCTAAACGGGAACACCAAGACCGTTGTCAGCACAGGTGAGGAAAACTCAGGCTCCAGCCTCAGCACCAGACGAAACACGAGGATCTGATGACGACTGAGGAGGAATTCCCCGAGGCGCCTGGCTACTGGTACGGAGAATGGACACTCCTCAGGCCACCAGGATGGTTTCTGGGGTCCCCGTCATAACTCGAGAAGACCCCGATGCAACTCGAGAAAAACCAGATGCTTCTCCCCTGCAGGGGTGGTGAGGCCCTTGTCTGCTGCGGCTTCTCGGGTGAAATCACTGCGTCCCTCTTGGACCTCGAATGGCTCATTCACCCCCTTGCTGTGACCCAAGTAGTTCCCTGCTCCACCCGTCCCGACTCGAGAAGAAACCCGAGGGTTTTGCAGAGACTCAAGAGGAGGTCCGTTTGCCACTGTTCAGCTCCAGATGAGGGTCCCTTTCCCTGCTCCATCGGGAAAGGGTTCCCTGCACTCCACTCACATTCAAAGAGAAGGCCCTTTCACCAGGAGAGTCAGGGGGTAAATCAGTAGTCATGCCACCATTCCCCAAGACCCCCAAATGCCTAGTCCATTCCAGCAGATCCTGAATGCCCTGCAATGCCTTACTGTCACCCCGTGGCTCAACGCCCGACACACTGGCATGTGTTACAGCGCTGGTGTACTTCGAGGGAAAGCCTCATATCCCTGTGTCCACAGGATAGAAAGCACGACAATGCTGCTCGAGCTGGGGAGGTAAGTGGCCGTGAACGTCTCCAAGCGAGACGAAGCCTGACTCCCCTGTGGGGGCTACACGGAAACCCCAGGATCTAGGTAAGCATGGGCAAAGAAAGCTCACGTTCTCTCTGCATCACCAAACGAGGACTGCTGACCCGGTGACGACTGGGGACGTATCCCCTGAGGCGCCTGGAAACTGACACGGAGACTGGCCTCTCCTAAGGCCACAGGTTCGGGTCGCTGTGGTCCCCGTTGTAACTAGAGAGGACTCTGCCGCAACTCGAGAAAAACCAGAAGCTTCTAACTTGCAGGCAGCGTGAGGCCCTTGTCCGCTGGGTCATCTCAGGGGAAATCACTTCTTTCCTATTGGAAATCAAAAGGCTCTTTCTACCCCTTGTAGTGACCCAAGATGTTCCCCACTTTACCCTTCCCCACTCGAGAGGAACCCCAAGAGTCCCGCCATGATTCAAGTGGAGACTTACTTGCCCCTGCTCAGCTTCAGATGAGGGTACCTTTCCCTGCTCCACCGAGAAAGGGTCCCTGGTCCTCCCCTCGCATCTCAAGCAGAGGCGCTCACACCAGGAGAGTCAGGAGGAGAGTCAGGGTTCTGGTCACCATTCCCCAAGACCCCCAAATTCCTCCTCCATTCCAGATGAACCTGACGGCCCTGCACTGTCTCGACTGTCACCCCAAGGCTTGACGCCCAACACACTGGCACGTGCGACAGACCTGGGGTACCTGGAGGGCAAGCCACAGATACCTATGTCCTCTCAAAGGGGAGCCTGACAATGCTGCTGCAGCTGGGGAGGCAAGAGGCCTTGCAAGTCTCCAGGTGAGACGAGGCCTGACTCCCCTGTGGGGGCTCCAGGGGAACCCCAACATCTATGGAAGCACGAGAGAAGAAAGCTCAGCCTCCGACCTCAGCACTAGATGAGGAGTGAGGACCCAGAGACGACTGGGGAGGATTCACCAGAGCCCCTTGGCAACTGGCACGGAGACTGGCCTCTCCTGAAGCCACAGGTGCGGGTCCCTGGGGTCCCCGTCGTAACTTGAGAGGACAGGCCACAATTCAAGAAAAATCAGAAGCTTCTTTTCTGCAGGCGGCGAGAGGCCCTTGTCCGCTGCAGCATCTCGGGTGAAATCACCCTTTCCCTCTTGGACCTCGAAAGGGTCCTTCACACCCTGGGTGTGACCCAAGAACTTCCCCGCCCTACCCGTCTCAACTCGAGAGGAAACCCAAGGGACCCGCTATGACTCAAGAGGAGCCCCGTTTGCCACTGCTAAGCTCCAGATGATGGTCCCTTTGCCTGCTCCTTAGGGAAAGGTTTCCTGGGGCTTCCCTCGCATCCCAAGAGGAGGTGCTCACACCAGGAAAGTCAGGAGATGCACCAGGGGTTGGGCTACCATTCCCCAAGACCCGGAAATGCCTTGTCCACTGAAGATGAACCTGACTACTCTGCACTGCCTTGACTGTCACCCCGAGGCTCGACGCTTGACACACTGGCACGTGTGACAGCACTTCAGACCTCAAGGGCAAGCCACATATCACTGTGTCCGCTCGACATGGAGCCTGACACTGCTTCTGTAGCTGGTCAGACAAGTAGCCATGCACGTGTCCAGGCGAGACGAGGCCTGTCTCCTCTGTGGAGGCCTCAGGGGTACCCCAAGACCTAAGTAAGGATGGTCGAGGAAAGCTCAGGCTCTGTCCTAAGCACAAGTCTAGGACTGAGCACCCTGAGATGATTGGAGAGGTGTCCCCAGAGGTGCTGGGAAACTAGCACAGAGACTGGTCTCTCCTGAAGCCACAGGGGCGAGTCTCTGGGGTTCCCATCATAACTCGAGAGGACCCCGCCACAACTTGAGAAAAATCAAATGATTCTTCCCGGCAAGCCGGGTGAGGACCTTGTCTGCTGTGGTATATAGGAGGAAATCACCTCGTCTCTCTTGGACCTCAAAAGGGTCGTTCACCTTCTTTCTGTGACCCAAGAAGTTCCTTGCCCCACCCATCCCCACTCGAGAGGAACACCTAGGGTCCCATCAAAAAAGAAAAGGAGTCCCGTTATCCCCTGCTGAGCTCCAGATGTGGGTCCCTTTCCTTCTCTGTCTGGAAAGGGTTCCCAGCGCTCACTCACATCCCAACAGGAGACACTAACACCAGGACAGTTGGGAGGAGCATCAGGGGTCTTGCCACCATTCCCCAAGACATCCACATACCTCGTTTGCACCAGATGAACCTGACTGCCCTGCACTGGGTCGACTGTCACCCCGAGGCTCCAAGCCTGAGAAACTGTCACGTGTGACAGCCCTGGGTATTACCTCGAGGTCAAGTCAAAGATCTCTGTGTCCACTCGACGGGGAGACTTACGCTGCTGCTGCAGCTGTGGAGGCATGCAGCAGTGCATGTCTGCAGGCGAGACGAGGACTGACTCGCCTTTGGGGGCTCCATGGGAACCCCCAGATTTATGTCAGCATGGGTGAGGAAAGCTCAGGTACCGGCTTCAGCACCAGACGAGGACTGAGGACCCGACGATGACTGGGGAGGAATCCCCAAAGGCACATGGCAACTGGAACGGAGACTGGCCTCTCCTGAGGCCACAGGGGCGGGTCCATGGGCTCCCCGTCATAACTTGAGAAACCCCGCCACAACTCGAGAAAAAAAAAGAAGCTTGTCCCTTGCAAACGAGGTGAGGCCCTTATCTGCTGCCGTGTCTCAGGGGAAATCACCCCTTCCCTCTTGGACCTCGAAGGGCTCCTTCACCCGGTTGCTGTGACCCAAGAAATTCCCCGCCCCACCCTCTCAACTTGAGAGGAATCACAAGGGACCAGCTCCGACTCAAGAGGAGCCCCGTTTGCCCCTGCTAAGCTCCTCATGATGGTCCCTTTTTCTGCTCCTTAGGGAAAGGTTTAATGGGGCTTCCCTCGCATCCCACGAGGAGGTGCTCACACCAGGAAAGTCGGAAGGAGCATCAGGGGTCAGGCCACAACTCGAAAAACACCACAAGCTTCTTTCTTATAGGCGACGTAAGGTCCTTGTCCACTGTGGCGTCTCGAGGGAAATCACCCCTTCTATCTTGTACCATGAAAGGGTCCTTCACACCCTTGGTGTGACCCAAGAAGTTCCCCGCCCCACCTGTACCCACATGAGAGGAACCACGAGGGTCCTGTTGCGACTCAAGAGAAGCCTCGTTTGCACATGCTCAGCTCTAGATGAGGGTCCCTTTCCCTGCTACATCTGGAAAGGTTTCCTGGCACTCCTCTTGCATCCCAGGAGGAGGCGCTGGCACCAGGACAGTTGAGAGGAGCATCATGGGTCGGGCCACCATTCCCTAAGACCCCCAAATGCCTCGTCCACACCAGATGAACCTGACTGCCCTGCACTGCCTGGATTGTCACCCCTAGGCTCGACCCCCGACACCCTGGCACTTGTGACAGCCCTAGGGTACTTCGAAGGCAAGCCACAGATTCCTGTGTGTGCTCGATGAGGAGCCTGAAACTGGTGCTGCAGCTGGCGAAGCAAGTGGTCGTGCACGTCTGCATTGGAGATGAGGCCTGACTGCCCTGTTGGGGCTCCAGGGTAACTGCAAGACCTATGTCAGCACGAGCGAAGAAAGCTCAGGCTCTGGCCTCAGCACCAGATGAAGAATGAGGTCCTGGTGAAGACTGGGAAGCAATCCCAATAGGCGCATTGCAATTCGCACGGAGACTGGCCTCTGCTTAGGGCACACGGGTGGTTCCATGGGGTCCCCGTCGTAACTTGAGTGGTTCCCGCCCCAACTCGAGAAAAACCAGAACCTTCTCCCCTGGAGGCAGGGTGAGGCCCTTGTCCATTACAGCGTATTGTGGAAAATCACCCCATACCTCTTGGACATTGATTGGCTCCTTCACACTCTTGCTGTGTCCCAAGAAGTTCCCGCCCTAACCTTCCCCACTAGAGAGGAACCTCGTGGGTCCTGCAACGACTCAAGAGGAGCCCTGTTTGCCCCTGATCAGCTCCAGATGAGGGTCTATTTCTCTGCTCCACCGGGAAAGTTTTCCTGGCCCTTGTCTCAAATCCCAAGAGGAGGCACCCGCACAAGGAAGTCTGGAGAAGCATCAGGGGTCAGGCCACAATTCCCCAAGAACACCAAATTCCTCGTAGACTCCAGATGAACCTGACTGCCCTGCACTGCATCGACTGTAAGCCCGAGGCTTGATGCCCGGCACACTGGCACATGTGACAGCCCTCGGGTACCTCGAGGTCCAGTCACAGATCCCTGTGTCCGCTCGATGGGGAGCCTTACACTGCTGCTGCAGCTGGAGGGGCAAGCGGCCTTGCATGTCTCGAGGCTAAATGAGACCTGACTCCCTGTGTCGGTTAAATGGGAACCCCAAGACTTTTGTCAGAACGGGCTAGGAAAGCTCAGGCTCTGGCCTCAACACCAGACGAGGACTGAGGATACAGCGACCACTGGGGAGGAATCCCCAGAGGCGTCTGGTAACTGGCACGGAGACTGGCCTCTCCTGAGCCCACAGGGGCGGGTCCCTGGGGTCCCCGTCGAAACTTGAGAGGACCCCACTGCAACTAGAGAAAAACCAGAAGCTTCTCCCTTGCAGGCAGGGCGAGGCCCTTGTCTGCTGCAGCGTCTCGAGAAATCACCCCTTCCCTTTGAACCTCGAAAAGCTCCTTCACTCCCTTGCTGTGGCCAAAGCAGTCCCCCGCCCTACCCATCCTCAATTGAGATGAACCCCGTCGGTCCCGCCGCGACTCAAGAAGAACCCCGTTTGCCCATGCTCAGCTCCAAATGTTTGTCCCTTTCCCTGCTCCATCGAGAAAGGGATCCCGGTGCTCCCCTCCCCTCCCAAGAGGAGCCGCTCACACCATGAGAGTCAGAAGGAGCATCAGTGGTCTGGCCACCATTGCCCAGGAACTCCAAATGTCTCCTCCACTCCAGATGAACCTGACTGCCCTACACTGCCTCGATTGTCACACCGAGGCTCGACGCCTGACATACTGGCATGTGTGATAGCCCTTTGGTACCTCGAGGGCAAGTCACAGATCCTTGTGTCTGCTCGATGGGGAGCCTTACACTGCTGCTGCAGCTGTGGAGGCAAGCTGCTGTGCACGTCTCGAGGCTAAACGAGACCTGTCTCCCCTGTGGCGACTAAAGGGGAAACCCAAGACCTTTGTAGGCACGGGCGAGGAAAGCTCAGGCTCCAGCCTCAGCACCAGACGAGGACTAAGTACCCGTCGATGACTGAGAAGGAATTCCCAGAGGTGCCTGGAAAGCCTCTCCTGAGGCCACAGGGGCGGGTCCCTGGTGTTCCTGTCATAACTCGAGAGGACCCCTCCATAACTCGAGAAAAACCAGAAGCTTCTCCCCTGCAGGCGGGCTGAGGGTGTTTCGGAGGAAATCACCCCTTCCCTGTTTGACCACGAAAGACTCTTTCACATCCTTGCTGTGATCCAACAATTTTCCCGCCCCAACTTTCCCCACTCGAGAGGAACCCCGTGTGTCCCGTAGCGATTCAAAAGAAGCCCCGTTTGCACCTGCTCAGCTCCAGATGAGGGTCCTTTTCCCTTCGCCTTTGGGAAAGGTTTTCTGACACTCCCCTCACATGTCAAGAGGAGACGCTCGCACCAGGAGAGTTGGAAGGAGCATCAGGGGTCAGGCCACCATCCCCCAAGACCCCCAATTGCCTTGTCCACTCCAGATGAACCTGACTTCCCTGCAATGCCTCGACTGTAAACTCGAGGCTTAATGCCCGACACAATGGCACTTGTGACAGCCCTCGGGTACCTCGAGGTCAAGTCACAGATCCCTGTGTCCACTCGACGGGGAGCCTTACACTGCTGCTGCAGCTGGGGAAGCAAGCGGCCGTGCAGGTCTCGAGGCTAAACGAGACCTGAGTACCCTGTGGCGGCTAAACAGGAACCCCAAGACCTTTGTCAGCACTGGCGAGGAAAGCTCAGGCTCTGGCCTCAGCACCAGACGAGGACTGAGGACCCGGCGACCACTGAGGAGGAATCCCCAGAGGCTCCTGGCAACTAGCACGGAAACTGGCCTCCTGAGGCCACAGGGGCGGTTCCCTGGGGTTCCCATCATAAAGTGAGAGGACCACACCGTAACTCCTGAAAAACCAGAAGTCTCTCAGCTGCAGGTCGGCTGAGTCTCTTGTCTGCTGCTTGTCTTGGGAGAACTCACTCCTTCACTCTTGGACCTCCGAAGGCTCCTTCCACCCTTGCTGTGACTGAAGAAGTTCCCTGCCCCACCCTTCCCTACTTGAGAGGAACCCTGTGGGTCCTGTTGTGACTCAAGTGGAGCCCTGTTTGCCCCTGCTCAGCTCCAGAGAAGGGTCCCTTTCCCTGCTACATCGAGAGAGGGTTCCTGGTCCTCCCCTCGCACCTCAAGCAGAGGCGCTCGCACCAGGAGAGTCAAGAGGAGCATCAGGGGTCGGACCACCATTCCGAGGACCCCCAAATGCCTCGTCCATTCCAGATGAACCTGACTGCCCTGCACTACCTAGATTGTCAGCCCGAGGATCAATGCCCGACACACTGGCACGTGTGACAGACCTGGGGTACCTTGAGGGCAAGCCACAGATCCCTGTATCCACTGAAAGGGGAGCCTGACACTGCTGCTGCAGCTGGGGAGGCAAGAGGCATGCAAGTCTCCAGGAGAGACGAGGACTGACTCCCCTGTGGGGGCTCCAGAGGAACCACAAGTCCTATGGCAGCAGAGGCGAGGAAAGCTCAGGCTCAGACCTCAGCAATAGACGAGGACTGAGGACCCATCAACGACTGGGGAGGAATCACCAGAGGCACATGGCTATTGGCACGGAGACTGTCCTCTCCTGAGGCCACAGGGGCGGGTCCCTAGGGTCCCCGTCGTGACTCGAGAAACCCCATCGCAACTCGAGAAAAACCAGAAGCTTCTCCCTTGCAAGCGGGGTGAGGCACTTGTCCCCTGTGGCGTCTCGAGGGAAATCACCCCTTACCTCTTTGACCTCGAAAGTCTCCTTCACATTCTTGCTGTGACACAAGAAGTTAACGCCCCACCAGTCCCCATTCGAGAGGAACCCCGATGGTGCTGCTGCGACTCAAGAGGAGCCCCGTTTGCCCCTGCTCAGCTACAAATGTTTGTCCCTTTCTCTGCTCTTCGAGAAAGGGGTCCCTGCACTCCCTTCACATCCCAAGAACAGCTGCTCGCACCATGAGAGTCAGGAGGAGCATCAGGGTTCAGCCCACCATTCCTCAAGATCCCCAAATGTCTCCTCCACTCCAGATGATCTAGATTGCCCTACACTGCCTCTACTGTCACACCGAGGCTCAACGCCTGACACACTGGCACTTGTGACAGCCCTGGGTAGTACCTCGAAGTCAAGTCACAGATCCCTGTGTCCGCTCGACAGGGAGCCTTACACTGCTGCTGTAGAAAGGGAGGCAAGCGGCCGTGCATGTCTTGAGGCCTAACGAGACCTGACTCCCCTGTGGCAGCTAAACGGGAACACCAAGACCATTGTCAGCACGGGCGAGGAAAACTCAGGCTCCGGCCTCAGCACCAGACGAAACCCGAGGATCTGCCAATGAATGAGGAGGAATCCCTCGAGGCGCCTGGCTACTGGTACGGAGAATAGACACTCCTGAGGCCACAGAGATGGTTTCTGGGGTCCCCGTCATAACTCGAGAAGACCCCGACGTAACTCTAGAAAAACCAGATGCTTCTCCCCTGCAGGGGTGGTGAGGCCCTTGTCTGCTGCGGCTTCTCGGGTGAAATCACCGCATCCCTCTTGGACCTTGAATGGCTCATTCACCCCCTTGCTGTGACCCAAGTAGTTCCCTGCCCCACCTGTCCCAACTTGAGAGGAACCCCGAGGGTTTTGCAGAGACTCAAGAGGAGGTCCGTTTGCCACTGTTCAGCTCCAGATGAGGGTCCCTTTCCTTGCTCCATCGGGAAAGGGTTCCCTGCACTCCCCTCAAATCGAAAAAGGAGGCCCTTTCACCAGGAGAGTCAGGGGGTGAATTAGGGGTCATGCCACCATTTCCCAAGACCCCCAAATGCCTAGTCCACTCCAGCGGATACGAAATGCCCTGCACTTCCTCGATTGTCACCCTGATACTCTACGCCAGACACCCTGGTACGTGTGACAGCCCTGGGGTACCTGGAGTGCAAGCGACGGATCCCGGTGTCCGCATGACGGGGAGCCTGACACTGCTGCTGCAGCTGGCGAGGCAAGCGGCCGTGCACGTCTAAAAGGGGAGACATGGCCTGACTCTCCTGTAGGGATTCTAGGGGAACCCCAAGACATATGTCAGTACGGGTGAGGAAAGCTAAGGCTGCGGCCTCAGCACCAGGCAAGGACTGAGTACCCGGCAACGGCTGAGGAGGTATCCCCAGAGGCGCCTGGCAACTGGCATGTGAATGGCCCCTCCTGAGGCCACAGGGGCGTGTCCCTGGGGTCCCCGTCGTAACTCGAGAGGACACCAACACATCTCGAGAAAAAACAGAACTTACTCCACTGCAGGCGGAATGAGGACCCTGTCAGCTTTGTCATCTCATGGGAAATCACCCCTTCCCTCTTGAACCTTGAAAGGCTCCTTCAAACTCTTGCTGTGACCAAACCAGTTCCCTACCCCTCCCGTCCCAACTTTAGACAAATTCCGACGGTCACACCGTGACTCAAGAAAAGCCCTGTTTGACCCTGCTGACCTCCTGATGAGGATCCCTTTCACTGCTCTGTCAGAAACGGGTTCCCAGCGCTAGCCTTGCACCCCAGGAGGAGGTGTTCACACCAGGAGAGTCGGGAGGAGAATCAAGGGTCAGGTCACCATTTCCCAAGACCCCCAAATGCCTCATCCGCTACAGATGAACCAGACAGCCCTGCACTCCTCGACTGTCACCCCGCAGCTCGATGCCCGACACACTGGCACATGTGACAGTGCTGGTGTACCTCAAGGGAAAGCCGCATATCCCTGTGTCCACAGGATGGGAAGTAAGACAATGCTACTCGAGCTGGGGAGGCAAATAAACTCCAAATGTCTCCTCCACTCCAGATGAACCTGACTGCCCTACACTGCCTCGATTGTCACACCGAGGCTCGACGCCTGACATACTGGCATGTGTGATAGCCCTTTGGTACCTCGAGGGCAAGTCACAGATCCTTGTGTCTGCTCGATGGGGAGCCTTACACTGCTGCTGCAGCTGTGGAGGCAAGCTGCTGTGCACGTCTCGAGGCTAAACGAGACCTGTCTCCCCTGTGGCGACTAAAGGGGAAACCCAAGACCTTTGTAGGCACGGGCGAGGAAAGCTCAGGCTCCAGCCTCAGCACCAGACGAGGACTAAGTACCCGTCGATGACTGAGAAGGAATTCCCAGAGGTGCCTGGAAAGCCTCTCCTGAGGCCACAGGGGCGGGTCCCTGGTGTTCCTGTCATAACTCGAGAGGACCCCTCCATAACTCGAGAAAAACCAGAAGCTTCTCCCCTGCAGGCGGGCTGAGGGTGTTTCGGAGGAAATCACCCCTTCCCTGTTTGACCACGAAAGACTCTTTCACATCCTTGCTGTGATCCAACAATTTTCCCGCCCCAACTTTCCCCACTCGAGAGGAACCCCGTGTGTCCCGTAGCGATTCAAAAGAAGCCCCGTTTGCACCTGCTCAGCTCCAGATGAGGGTCCTTTTCCCTTCGCCTTTGGGAAAGGTTTTCTGACACTCCCCTCACATGTCAAGAGGAGACGCTCGCACCAGGAGAGTTGGAAGGAGCATCAGGGGTCAGGCCACCATCCCCCAAGACCCCCAATTGCCTTGTCCACTCCAGATGAACCTGACTTCCCTGCAATGCCTCGACTGTAAACTCGAGGCTTAATGCCCGACACAATGGCACTTGTGACAGCCCTCGGGTACCTCGAGGTCAAGTCACAGATCCCTGTGTCCACTCGACGGGGAGCCTTACACTGCTGCTGCAGCTGGGGAAGCAAGCGGCCGTGCAGGTCTCGAGGCTAAACGAGACCTGAGTACCCTGTGGCGGCTAAACAGGAACCCCAAGACCTTTGTCAGCACTGGCGAGGAAAGCTCAGGCTCTGGCCTCAGCACCAGACGAGGACTGAGGACCCGGCGACCACTGAGGAGGAATCCCCAGAGGCTCCTGGCAACTAGCACGGAAACTGGCCTCCTGAGGCCACAGGGGCGGTTCCCTGGGGTTCCCATCATAAAGTGAGAGGACCACACCGTAACTCCTGAAAAACCAGAAGTCTCTCAGCTGCAGGTCGGCTGAGTCTCTTGTCTGCTGCTTGTCTTGGGAGAACTCACTCCTTCACTCTTGGACCTCCGAAGGCTCCTTCCACCCTTGCTGTGACTGAAGAAGTTCCCTGCCCCACCCTTCCCTACTTGAGAGGAACCCTGTGGGTCCTGTTGTGACTCAAGTGGAGCCCTGTTTGCCCCTGCTCAGCTCCAGAGAAGGGTCCCTTTCCCTGCTACATCGAGAGAGGGTTCCTGGTCCTCCCCTCGCACCTCAAGCAGAGGCGCTCGCACCAGGAGAGTCAAGAGGAGCATCAGGGGTCGGACCACCATTCCGAGGACCCCCAAATGCCTCGTCCATTCCAGATGAACCTGACTGCCCTGCACTACCTAGATTGTCAGCCCGAGGATCAATGCCCGACACACTGGCACGTGTGACAGACCTGGGGTACCTTGAGGGCAAGCCACAGATCCCTGTATCCACTGAAAGGGGAGCCTGACACTGCTGCTGCAGCTGGGGAGGCAAGAGGCATGCAAGTCTCCAGGAGAGACGAGGACTGACTCCCCTGTGGGGGCTCCAGAGGAACCACAAGTCCTATGGCAGCAGAGGCGAGGAAAGCTCAGGCTCAGACCTCAGCAATAGACGAGGACTGAGGACCCATCAACGACTGGGGAGGAATCACCAGAGGCACATGGCTATTGGCACGGAGACTGTCCTCTCCTGAGGCCACAGGGGCGGGTCCCTAGGGTCCCCGTCGTGACTCGAGAAACCCCATCGCAACTCGAGAAAAACCAGAAGCTTCTCCCTTGCAAGCGGGGTGAGGCACTTGTCCCCTGTGGCGTCTCGAGGGAAATCACCCCTTACCTCTTTGACCTCGAAAGTCTCCTTCACATTCTTGCTGTGACACAAGAAGTTAACGCCCCACCAGTCCCCATTCGAGAGGAACCCCGATGGTGCTGCTGCGACTCAAGAGGAGCCCCGTTTGCCCCTGCTCAGCTACAAATGTTTGTCCCTTTCTCTGCTCTTCGAGAAAGGGGTCCCTGCACTCCCTTCACATCCCAAGAACAGCTGCTCGCACCATGAGAGTCAGGAGGAGCATCAGGGTTCAGCCCACCATTCCTCAAGATCCCCAAATGTCTCCTCCACTCCAGATGATCTAGATTGCCCTACACTGCCTCTACTGTCACACCGAGGCTCAACGCCTGACACACTGGCACTTGTGACAGCCCTGGGTAGTACCTCGAAGTCAAGTCACAGATCCCTGTGTCCGCTCGACAGGGAGCCTTACACTGCTGCTGTAGAAAGGGAGGCAAGCGGCCGTGCATGTCTTGAGGCCTAACGAGACCTGACTCCCCTGTGGCAGCTAAACGGGAACACCAAGACCATTGTCAGCACGGGCGAGGAAAACTCAGGCTCCGGCCTCAGCACCAGACGAAACCCGAGGATCTGCCAATGAATGAGGAGGAATCCCTCGAGGCGCCTGGCTACTGGTACGGAGAATAGACACTCCTGAGGCCACAGAGATGGTTTCTGGGGTCCCCGTCATAACTCGAGAAGACCCCGACGTAACTCTAGAAAAACCAGATGCTTCTCCCCTGCAGGGGTGGTGAGGCCCTTGTCTGCTGCGGCTTCTCGGGTGAAATCACCGCATCCCTCTTGGACCTTGAATGGCTCATTCACCCCCTTGCTGTGACCCAAGTAGTTCCCTGCCCCACCTGTCCCAACTTGAGAGGAACCCCGAGGGTTTTGCAGAGACTCAAGAGGAGGTCCGTTTGCCACTGTTCAGCTCCAGATGAGGGTCCCTTTCCTTGCTCCATCGGGAAAGGGTTCCCTGCACTCCCCTCAAATCGAAAAAGGAGGCCCTTTCACCAGGAGAGTCAGGGGGTGAATTAGGGGTCATGCCACCATTTCCCAAGACCCCCAAATGCCTAGTCCACTCCAGCGGATACGAAATGCCCTGCACTTCCTCGATTGTCACCCTGATACTCTACGCCAGACACCCTGGTACGTGTGACAGCCCTGGGGTACCTGGAGTGCAAGCGACGGATCCCGGTGTCCGCATGACGGGGAGCCTGACACTGCTGCTGCAGCTGGCGAGGCAAGCGGCCGTGCACGTCTAAAAGGGGAGACATGGCCTGACTCTCCTGTAGGGATTCTAGGGGAACCCCAAGACATATGTCAGTACGGGTGAGGAAAGCTAAGGCTGCGGCCTCAGCACCAGGCAAGGACTGAGTACCCGGCAACGGCTGAGGAGGTATCCCCAGAGGCGCCTGGCAACTGGCATGTGAATGGCCCCTCCTGAGGCCACAGGGGCGTGTCCCTGGGGTCCCCGTCGTAACTCGAGAGGACACCAACACATCTCGAGAAAAAACAGAACTTACTCCACTGCAGGCGGAATGAGGACCCTGTCAGCTTTGTCATCTCATGGGAAATCACCCCTTCCCTCTTGAACCTTGAAAGGCTCCTTCAAACTCTTGCTGTGACCAAACCAGTTCCCTACCCCTCCCGTCCCAACTTTAGACAAATTCCGACGGTCACACCGTGACTCAAGAAAAGCCCTGTTTGACCCTGCTGACCTCCTGATGAGGATCCCTTTCACTGCTCTGTCAGAAACGGGTTCCCAGCGCTAGCCTTGCACCCCAGGAGGAGGTGTTCACACCAGGAGAGTCGGGAGGAGAATCAAGGGTCAGGTCACCATTTCCCAAGACCCCCAAATGCCTCATCCGCTACAGATGAACCAGACAGCCCTGCACTCCTCGACTGTCACCCCGCAGCTCGATGCCCGACACACTGGCACATGTGACAGTGCTGGTGTACCTCAAGGGAAAGCCGCATATCCCTGTGTCCACAGGATGGGAAGTAAGACAATGCTACTCGAGCTGGGGAGGCAAATGGCCGTGCACGTCTCCAAGCGAGACGAGGCCTGACTCCCCTGTGGGGGCTACAGGGAAACCCCAGGACCTAGGTCAGCACGGGCGAGGAAAGCTCACGTTCTGTCCTCATCACCAGACGAGGACTGCGGACCTGGTGACGACTGGGGAGGTATCCCCTGAGCCGCCTGGCAACTGGCACGGAGACTGGCCTCTCCTGAGGCCACAGCCTCGGGTCCCTGTGGTCCCCGTCGTAACTAGAGAGGACTCTGCCGCAACTTGATAAAAACCAAAATATTCTCCCCTGCAAGCGGGGTGAGGACCTTGTCCGCTGTGGCGTCTCGGGGGAAATCAACCCTTCTCTCGTGGACCTCAAAAGTGTTGTTCACCTTCTTGCTGTGATCCAAAAAGTTCCCCGCCCCACCTGTCCCCACTTGACATGAACACCGAGGGTCCCACCAAGAATGAAAATGAGCCCCCAACTCCGCTGCTTAGCTACAGATGAAGGTCCCTGTCCTGCTCTGTCGGGAAAGGGTTTCCAGTGCTCCCCTCACATCCCAAGAGGAGACACTCGCACCAAGACTCGGGAGGAGAATCAGGGTTCTTGCCACATTTCCCCAAGACCCTCAAATACCTTGTTCATTCCAGATGAACCTGAGTGCCCTGCACTGCGTTGACGGGCACCTCGAGGATCGATGCCTGACACACTAACAGATGTGTCATCCCTGAGTATACCTTGAGGTCAAGTCACAGGTCCCTGTGTCCACAAAACGGGGAGCCTTACACTGCTGCTGCAGCTACGGAGGCCAGTGGCAGTGCACGTCTCCAGGCGAGAGGAGGCCTGACTCCCCTGTGAGGGCGCCATGGGATCGCCAAGATTGATGTCAGAGTGGGCGAGGATAGCTCAGGTACCGGCTTCAGCACCAGACAAGGACTGAGGACCCGTCAAGGACTGGGGAGGCATCCACAAAGACGCATGGCAACTGGCATGGAGTCTGGCCTCTCCTGAGGCCACAGGGCCTGGTCCATGGGCTACCCGTCGTTACTCGATAAACCCCGCCGCAACTCGAGAAAAACGACAACCTTCTCCCATGCATGTGTGTGAGGACCTTGTCTGCGGTGGCATCTCGAGGTAAATCACCCTTCCCTCTTGGACCTGGAATGGCTCTTTCACACCTTTGCTGTGACCCAAGAAGTCTCCGCCCAATCCGTCCCCACTCGTGAAGAACCCCGAGGTTCCTGCTGCTACTCAAGGGGAGACCCTTTTTTCCCTGCTCAGCTCCAGATGAGCGTCCCTTTCTCTGTTCCGTCGGGAATGGGTTCCCGGTGTTCCCCTCGCATCCCAAGAGTTGGTGCTCGCACCTTTAGAGTTGGGGGTAACATCAGGGATCGGGCCACCTTGCCCCAAGACGCCCAAATGCCTCGTCCACTCCAGATGAACCTGATTGCCCTGCACTGATTTAACTGTCACCCCGAGGCTCGACTCCCGACACACTGGCACGTGTGACAGCCCTGGGTAGTACCTCGAGGTCAAGTCACAGGTCCCTGTGTCCACTCGATGGGGAGAATTACACTGCTGCTGCAGCTGCGGAGGCCAGTGACAGTGCACGTCTCCAGGTGAGATGAAGCCTGACTCCCCTGTGGGTGCTCCATGGGAACCCCAAGATTTATGTGAGCATGGGCGAAGAAAGCTCAGGTACTGGCTT